>JBBBDQ010015725.1:0-16905 GCA_037127315.1 Ascarosepion bandense | reverse complement strand
AGTCCACCTGAAGTATTTCCGAGGAATCACTGTTATTATGAGATTTATTTTTCTCATATTGGCAAAGAGAAGGCTTCACTCGATTCTCCACTAATGTTGCTTTTCTCTTTGCAATACTTTCAGTTCATTTGGAATCTATGTACTGATGAAGATAGCTAGTGACACCTGTTAACTGTGTGGAATTTGATTTTTCTCAAATATTAGTTGCCTGAGATGAAATATGACAGTGAATTAGTGATTCCCATTAGTTTCCATAAGTTATATATTTATGTTAATGATTGTTTTAGTATTGTTTCTATATGTCCATTCGATAAATAATAAAAAGTGAATACAGATCAATATTAAAGTAGCATTATTGTTAATGAAATTAACGAAAAAAGAAAAACTATATTGGTATTCTCAACTATTCAAAGATTCCAACATAGACGTTAATATATCAAGTGTCTAACACATTCATGAGATGGAAGAAAGGATAGAAATATACAAAATAATCTAGTTTTAAAATCTTTCAAACATTTAAGCATATCATACACAACATAAAAATAAGAAGATGCAAATTGCACTCACTCACACACACACACATATACACACAAACAAACACACACACACACAAACACCCAAACTTACATATATAATAACAGATTGATACAGACTTAGCTGACCAAGTACGCAGTCATCTCTCTTGACGTGACGTGGCCCTCATGCTTCTTCTCATAAATGCTTTCATTGCTTCTGTCGTGAACTTAAGTCACTGGTGCCCCCTGCATTGTGAGGACAAGACACTAGATTAGCAAATGAGTTACGAACTTTTACAGTGAAACCGATGAAATGGAACCATAATTTCTATTCAAGACAGCTTCTTTCTCCCACTTCCCGCCTATGGAATTCCCTGCCATGACCGCCCCCTTCCCCGACAGCTGTGCAGAGTTTAATCATAGGGTCAATAGACACCTCCTAACACTAACCCTCCATTCTCTGTCAAATCTCCCCTACATGCACATCCCTAACTCGTCTGTCCTTTCTTGCAAACACACTGCGCTATGCTGGCAGTGGGAAATACCTTGCTTGGGGGTGACATGATTAAAACAAAATATATATATATATATATATATATATATATATATAGAGAGAGAGAGAGAGAGAGAGAGAGAGTGCTCTAACGCGCATATGCAGGTTGAGATGAGGAAATTGTTACTATTTTATATTTCTAATTTCATGCATGCACATTGATTTTGAGAATTATAGTAACAGTACTGTCATTTGGAGACATTTTGTGAGAAAAAAAGCAACATGACACAAATTCATTTCACTGGAAATTCAGAGCAGCATAATGTACTGTGTGACTTTCGAGGCAGAAAATCAATACAAATATTTTCAAGGTAGATGTCAATATGAGAACAGCTCAATTTATTTATATGTGTAGAATAGTGATTATGAATGTTTATAAACTCACTCTGATCAATCTGATGAAAGAACTTATGAATTTCGTGGGGAAGACCTTGTGCTGAACTCGAAAGACACGTCAAGTGATTGAGATTGGTAGTGTTGTTCTGTGTTGAGACAATGGCTGATGAAAAACCTTGTGTCTGTGGCATTCTGCCATGCCACACAAGTAGTTCAGTCAGGTAGCTTGAGGTGAGAGACCAACAAAAATCATTGTTACAACAAAGATGATCTGAAGAGGCAAAAATGTGCTTGTAATCTCAAACTTAAAAAATAAAATGTCCAGAAAAGTTGCAGGGAGATTCTGAAGTACCTTTAAATCCTCTTCAAAGTTCCAGTAATGTAATACACTGTTAGATACCTTTGGGCAATCTATCAAGGCAAGAGTACTAAGATTTATCTTTGCATTGAAGTAGGTTTCAAAATCACTGTATTAATAAATAAGTGTGGTCTTTACATCTGTAACAGCCAACTGTTTGCCTCTATTTGTTCAAGCTGTAGGATGTCATTTTCAATAATAAATATACCTATTTTTTTAAATAGATGTAAATGATTTGTATGTTGTGGAAGAAACGTATAGCTGAGTCTGTAGTTTTTGGATTATTTGTCACTATTTGGGTAGAAGAAAGTTCATTCCTTTGGTCATCCATGCAGGAATTTTAGTGGAATTATTAAAAATTTCTTGAAGTTCTTCAGCTATGAATTTCTATGTGTTGCATAAATAATAAGGCAAAAATTAAGTACTTTATGCATTTCCTGGAAATGTTCAATTGTATGTGTTTCAGTTTACATTTAACATCCTCTACTCTGATTCCAGCTCATGTCTCTTCTGATTTATTTTTCATTCGTTCAATCACTTGCTAATCCAGTCTGCTTCTTTGTTGTTTTTAGGGGCAAGCCCATATTATTTTCCTAGAACTGTATGACATTTTCCATTTCTCTGGAGAAGGACATTCATTCCAATTCTTGTCTTACCTATTTCTGTAAATATTTTTTGCATCAGTTTTGAAAAATCTTTTTTATCTGTAGATCTTGGTCTTTTCTCATAGCGTCTTATTCTTTGAGCCTTCAGTTCATATTGTCAATTTATTTTTTTCTTTAGTTGATAGGATTAGGCAGATTCCTGAATATATTGCATTTTTGCAATATTATGGTCATTAAATGAATGATGAATCTTTTAAAGAGTTCCTTTGCGTACCATATTTTTTATTAACTACCAGAGAAATATCTGTTGAATTACCTTTCAGATGTTTAGTTGATAGAACAACAAACTTAACTGAGTACGTCTACTCATTTTCAGCTTCAACTTTTAAATTGAACTTTTAAATAAAAAATGTTTCTTGAAACTTTGTTTTAAATTTTTATTGAGAAATTCAAATGATTCAAAGATTTTATGTTTTTCAGTCAGTGAAATATTTTTGTGTATTTCAAACAAAAATCAATCTTGATTAGAATCTAAAAGTTTGAAATTTTTTTTTAATTTTCCAATTTCTCTCCCATTTATGTACGATCAGGGCATTGTATTAAATCAATTCTTGGTTTTAAAACTTTCAAAAATTAGAATATAATCATAACATATAATTATTAGAAACTTAGCAAATTTTAATGTTGAATTAATCAGATTTTAGAAATATGCTTATTTTATAGCATAAAATTGAGGTCAAAAATTATTTCTTATAGACAGTGTTGTACATTCTGGCCATTCCTTGTATTTGACATATTGTCATTGTCCTGAAGCACTTGGGAAAAGATAAGGGTGTATAGCAAATGAAATTACAACATTGTCAAAATTTTTTTTGGTAAAGAAACCGTGAAACAGATGACATTTCATGAACACAAAGAAATTACCACACGGAAATTAATATTAAAATAAATGTCCAGAACCAGGAGTTGGATAAACAGAAAGACAAAAGTTTATAAGCACAGAAAAACAGATAAAGAATGTCATGGAGAGCAAGTATTTTCATATTTTCAAGAACACGGTATTATGTACGTATTTATTGTGTTTATTTTTAATTTTTTTTGCTACAGATTATACAGTCATTTGAACGAACATGTTTGTACTTTTTGCAAAGAAATTTCTTTGGTTTTGTACGTTAATGGCAGTTATCTGTTTTAAATTAAGTGAATGGTACCTACTATGCTCATGGAATTTCACCTCCACCACTTCTTTTGAACAGTAGTCTGAGAGTGATCACCTTGTTTCCTGTTTGGGAAGGGGTTCAGTCTTTCTACCTCCTCCTTTGGTCTTAGTGTTAGTTCAGTTGGAAACTCTTTGCAGTTATTGATTATGGTAGCAATGTCTCTCTATTCTGGGGGTACCGGGTTAGCAGTTTTCCTGGTTGCTGCTTCCGACTGGTAATTAGGGCCGAACTCTTTGAAACGTCTTCGAGAGGCTGCTCTGATCGGATTCAGAATAATATCAGGGTTCACATGGTGCCATATCACGCATGGACGGGCGTCCCTTGCAGAAACTCCGGTGGGCAACCCCGAGTCCACATGATGTTGCAGGCTGCGCGGGTCTCCATTCCTCACATGCTGCGAATAGTGATCGACTGATTCTACCCTAGACCTCTCCTCAACAAAACACCATGAAAAAAAAATACCAAGCTCAAACCAGCTACTCGGAAAACGGCCAAACCTCTCTGTGTCACATTCCCACTAACATTCGCGGTATACGCACTAACCTTTCTAGCGTAGAATCATTCCTCGAACTATACATCTGATGTCTTAGCCTGTGATGGGCGCTAACCTTGAACCGTCTATCCCCTCCTCTTGTTCTGTTTTCTGGTTACCCTTCCTCTTCAGGAAGGACTCAACGTCGCCACCGCACGTAGGCTTGATGTATATGTCAGCGAACACCTCCCCTGACTGGAAGTAACATCTCTTGAATCCCTGAACCAGTCTTACATGTGCTTCCGTCTCTCATACCAGATCCAGGTAGCGACCTCTTCTTCCTCAAATCTCCCTCCTCCTCTGACTGTTCAGTACTTGACGGCATCTCTGACAATATCGACAAGGCCACTTCTTCTCACCACATCTGCCCATGTTTGTGTTTGGTGAATTTAACACCACACTAGGTGGCTCCAAAAACTCTGTAGCCGACACTGATGGTGTCCACACCTTTAATTATTCAATCTCCCAATCCCTTACGCAAGTGATTGAACTTCCCCACGCATTTATTCCCTAGCCTAACAGGAAGGAACTCTCTACTAGAACTCTGCTTCACTTCCGCCCCAAACCCTTGCACTGCCGAACCGTCACCCTCTCGGAAATTCTGACAACGCCGCAGTTTCTGTCAACATCATGTTCCACTCCCCCTGCAAAACCCAGACCGGCAAGACCCATGCTACTGCTATCAAGGAGCAAGACTGGGATTCGTTCCGTGACTTCCTTTGCGACGTCCCTTTGAACAATGTTTTTAGTCTTCCCGTCGAAGACTGTGCATCAAGAGCCTCCTCCTGGTTTAAGGCTGGCATCGATGCTTTCATCCCTATCAGGAAATTTCATCTTAAATCTCATTCGTCTCCCTGGTTCTCGCCCGCTTGCTCGGCCGTCATTGCCCACCGGAATTACTTCTTCCGGCTTTCACGTGGCCACGCGCCGGACCAAAACAGTCGCCTTTTCACCTGAGCTCGTAATAAGTCTAAAAGATGCTTAACGAAGCTAAGATATGACTTTGCTCAACACTTAATATGAAAAAACTGCCAAACACCAAAAAACTGTAAGTGTCTTTGAAATATCGAATCGGTTAAAAAGATATTTGACTTGTTGTTGAACTTTCAATAATTAAATATGCAAAATAACTAAATCAAATATTTCATCATGATATTTCGACAAGTCTAAACGAAAAAACGTTTTCGAATCTTCTTATCAAGGGATCAAATATATTAATCTATTTGTAATTTTCACATCAAAAACTCTTTACTCTGCTTTCATAAATCAATTTCATTAAAGGTTAATGACGTATTAACATAGAACACGTTAAAATATTCGATTTAAGAATAAATACAAAAAATACTTAAAGTCCTTTGAGTAAATAAATCTTAATAAACAGCAAAGGCTGGTGGCTAATTAATGTTTAAGCAGAAAGAAATAAATTTAATTGAAAAATTAAATTAAGTCACGTAGATATTCTGCTATAAAAAATCGGGCTCTCTCAAATCTAAATCACATTCTTTGACAACGTTTCAACTGTTGAATCGTCAATTTGTGTTCCCACAACACAGCACCACAAAGTAAGTCAATACAATTATTATTATCGCTATTTCTTTACATTTATATTTGTGAAGAATTTTGTATTCAGTCAGTTTTGATAAAATAGTAATCTGAATTTCGTGAGGTTATTTTTTTTCCGATGTCTTACCAATTAAACTACCTTAACTACTGCAAGACTTTTTATACCACTATTATATGTTATTAATTATTTTGAATATTTTTTACAGATCATCATGTCGGGAAAACTCATCTTTCTTTTGGCTCTCTGCGTCTTTACTGCCTTCGCAGTTAGAATAATTAATATATTTTTAAGTCACAATATAAATGTTTTACATATTTTATCAACGAATCTTTTTTACATTTTTTAACTGATCTGTAATTGCTTTGCCCAAAATGTTATTTTCAGAAATTCTGAAAGAGATTTCATCTGATATGTATAATATATATTGCAAAGATAAAAAATAAATTTATTAAATAATCATATTACATTCTACAGTGAAAATAATTTTTAACGAAAACTATTATATTATTAATAATGTTTTTGTCACTTTTCAGTGAGCAACGTCATCGCAGAGGAACAGCAAGAAGCTTCTGATGAAGATATTCGAAGTGACTGAGAGACAGCCACAGAAGCTGCCGCCGATGCCGATGCTATGAAAACGTAAGGAGTCATAGACATTTGAAATACTGGACATGATTGCTTTTCATTTTGCTATTGTAACATTTCAATGTGCTAAATAAAGTAGATTGTTGATTAGGAATTTAACGATTTGTCCTTATTTCTATCACTGATTTTAACATATCAAATGATTTGTAAAACTTTTTCGACACCGACAGTGAATTTGAAAATATTGTTTATGAAATATACATTTCATTTGGACAGGAGAAAATGTATTGAAGATTTTTATCCGTGTTCATTCTCATATAATTTTTTTTTTTGGTTGTTTATGTTGGGCTTCTAATTTATTGGTGTCAATAAAGCATCTCTGATTTGTGAAAAAATGCTCAGTCCTTTCTCAAATGGTCTATATTGCGTCAGACTTACAACAAATATATTATTAAACTATTGTGCAGATTAATCGCAATCGGTGCATAAAAATCATTGATGATATATCTCTAAAGATAAATTGTTCAAGAACATCAAAAATTAATCGCCTGAAACTAAATAACTATTTAAACATCTTTATTTCGTTGTAACACTGTAATTGATTCTCTTTGCACACACTTTAAACAGTTGTAGACGGACACTAGATTCGAACCCAGGGATGAGTATTTGGAAGATATCTATGCACGTGCATATATTTTTGTTCCCCAAAAAATCAATTTTTCTTGTTGGCTTAGGAGGGGCTGAGAAAAAGAGAGAGAAAGAGAGAATATATGTAAAAGAAAGAAAGTGAAACAGCATGGGAATAGACACGGGGTATTGGTGAAAGTCCCGACGAAGAGTGTTTCGACAGTCACAGTTATTATGAGATTGTTTTTCTCATGTTGTCGAATGAAAAGCTTCACCCGATTCTCCACGAATTTTGATTTTCTCTCTTTGCAAAATACTTTCAGTTCATTTGGAATCTACGTACTGATGAAGATAGCTAGTGACACCTGTTAACTGTGTGGAATTTGATTTTCTCTTTGTCCATTCGATAAATAATAAAAAGTGAATTCAGAACAATATTAAGTAACATTATTATTATTAATGGAGTGCTTGAAAAAAGAGATAAAATATGTTGGTATTCTCAACTATTCAAAGTCCACTATAGGCGTTATTATATCAATGATATCCTAAAACATTAATGAGATGGAAGAAAGGATGAATATATATAAAAATAATCTAATTTCCAACGTTGACATTTTATACACAACGAAATAAGAAGATGCAATGCACAAACACACACATATACACAAACACACACACCCAAACCTATATATATATATATATATATAGAGAGAGAGAGAGAGATACTCTGTATGTATATACAGGTTGCGGGGAAGGGGAAATTGTTGCTATTTTATATTTTCAATTTCATGCATGCACATTGATTTTCATGAATTCATCGTGTAGTACGGTCAGTTGGGCACATTTTGTGAGAAAAAAAAGCAACATGTCACAATTCATTTCACTAGAAATTCGGAAATAGCATAATGTCCTGTGGCATTCAGGCAGGAAAATTCAATACAAATATTTCCGAGTGGGTCTCAGTATGAAAACGCGCATTTTAATTATATGTGTAGAATAGTTATTATGAAGGTATGTAAAACTCACTCTGATCATTCTGATGAGAAAAGAACTTCTGATATTCTTTGTGGCAAGTCCTTGGACTGAGCTCGAACTACATCAAGTGATTTAAGTTGGTAGTGTTGTTCTGTGTCAGCACAATGGCTGATGAAAAACCGTATGTCTGGCAACAGCATTCTGCACCACATGCCGCACAAGCAGTTGAATCAAGTCATGTTGAGTGAGGCCAACAAAAATCATTGCTACAACAAATATGATCTGAAGGCAAAATTATGGCAGCAATCACCAACTTAAAAAGGCAACTGACCAGAAAAGTTGCAGGAGATTCTGAAGTGGTCTGTGATCGATGGTTCAAGCCAACGGTATCAATAATTTTCTGTTAATTTACTTTTTAATATTTCAAGATCTTTTCTGTAATTTTGGCAATTGATATTTTTTAAAATCAGATGTCACAGTTGCTTTCGTTATTTAAATACTAAAATATATTTATTGAAACTTAATTGTAGTTACATGAATTATATATGTTTTAAAGATATTTGCCGTATATGAAAAAATGGTGAATTTTCCATGTTGAATTCAAGAATATTTTTATGGACCCGACAGATTGGAAGAATTTACTGAAGGCATTTTTCATATTATTGTCAGATTTGCTCAATATATAGAGTTGTGTATCGGACCCGGGTAACTTTCTTGGGATAAAAAGAAAAAAAAAGACTACATTTCTGGTCTAACAAATCATCTAATATGTGTGATAAATATCTTGGAAGTGTTTTGTGAAGAGCAAAGATGCTACACCAAAATATGAAGGCGCATTGGAAATCTCTAAAATTAAGTAAAGTATAAAGAATCAGGGGAAAATATCGTTAGAAACAAAGGAAAAATTTCTAGACTGTTGTTCAATATCGGTCGCTATAAATGGCAACGTACACTTGAATATCTGATCACAGAAGAAGTAGGAAATTCAGGAAAAAAAGAGAAATCTGGTTCTACGAAGAGAATCGTCGTGTTAAAAATAGGAGCAACATAAAAAAAACCAATGTAGAGTATCAATTTACATGTCCGTTCAGAGATACATTATCTCTGGTACTAATAATGACCCACTACATATATTGAAAAACTTCCTACAACCCCGCTTTTCCGTTGACCTGTTGTTTCTTTACGTTCAGAGTTAAATTAAACAACATTTCTAAGAAAAATCATAACAATGTAGTTAATATTAGACAGATTTTAGCCGATAACACAAAATTCTCCTCCACGCACAGTAAATGTAACCTTCGAATAGTGGAGGCCATATGTATTAAATCAATTTAATAAAATCACATTTCAATCTGGTCAGAACACATTATATTTCATTTAGACATATAGTTCTGTTAACGTTGTCTTTATGTTAACGACCCTGCTGTGTTAACCTCTCTGAAGTTGGCTTACAACAGCATAAGGAAAAAAGTATTCAAAATTTTGGACAGCTTTTGTCTGTATGTCTACCTAAAATTAAAGACAAATATTGTGTATAGAGGCACATGATTAAACATAATGAACATTCATTTTCTGTTACGTTTATACATATGACGTTCATATTATAGTCAAGTTTGCTCAATATAGAGTTGTGTGTATCGGACCCGAGTAACTTTCTTGGGATAAAAAGAAAAAAAAAAGACTACATTTCTGGTACATCAAATCATCTAATATGTGCGATAAATATCTTGGAAGTGTTTTAACAGGGAATTAAATATACCAAAATATGAAAATTTTGTGAAGTCTCAAAATTAAGTAAATTATAAGGAATCAGAGGAAAATATTGTTAGAAACAAAGGAAAAATTTCTAGATTCTTATAGAATATCGATCGCTATAAATATGTGACGCACATGGGAATATCTGGAAGGTAAGAGATGAGGTAGTAAATTCTGAAAAAATCTGGTACTACCGAGATAACATCGTGTAAAAATTGGAGCAAGATCCAAAAACCAATATGAGTATCAATTTACATGCCCGTTCAGAGATGGTATCTCTGGTGCTAATATTAATACTACACATATATTCAGATCCTACAACCCGCTCTTCCGTAGATTTTTTTCTTTACGATCGAAGTTAAATTAAACTGCATTTCTAAGTAAAACATAACAATATAGTTAATATTAAATAGATTTTAGCCGATAGCACAATAATTCTCACTCATACATTAGCCAGTAAAATACTGTTGCTTCAGATATTGGAGGCCATATACATCAAATCAAATAAAAAATCACATTTCAATCTGGTCAGAACACATTACATTTTCATTTAGACATATGGTTCTGTTAAAGTTGTCTTTATATTAAGGACCCTGTAACATCTCAGAAGTTGGTTTACAACCAGCATGATGAAAAAAGTATTCAAATGTTGGACTACTTTTTTGTATTTTTACCTAAAATTAAAAGCAAATACTGTGTATAAAAGGCACATGATTAAACATACTAGATATTCATTTTCTGTTATGTTTATTAGTACATATATATATATATATATATATATATATATGTACTAATAAACATAACAGAAAATGAATATATATATATATATATATATATATATATATATATATACAAGTGGGTGATTCCATACACAGGTACATATATATATATATATATAAGATTTAATTTAAAGTGATCAATGAGTCAGCATTGTTGTAAATTCAGTGTAACTTCCCTTGATTTTTCTCAAGTGGCAGGAAATCTTGTATGCTATATAATTGTCAATCAAAGCCAAACTGTTTGTAGTTGAAAATAGAGGGAGTCTTTTAGCAATTTGAAGGGCATGTTAACCGATGTACATGGTTGTTTTTCTCATCTTGGTTTATTAATTATACTACATATTACTTATTTTTTCATCATCCATTTGATTTCTGCTATTTTCTCATAACCTACCAAGTGAAAGACATAAGTCAGTTAGTGAAATATTTATTGTTGTACCTATATTTCATTTAGTTTTTATTTCACGTATTATTCTTATTGTATAGTTTCATTATAATTTGATTTCTGCTTTGATCACACTACCCGACCAAGTCTGTGGGGAGACATAATGCAGGTCGTTTTGTGTTGTTATGGCTCCATTTCATATTTGAAATCAGCTCGACAGTTGTGAGAAAGATAAGTGTATGGCTGAGATTTGCTAAATTTTCAAAATTATTTCCGGTAAGAAACCGTGGCTTGTGACTTTTGTGGACACACAGAAATTACCACGCAAAAAAACCAAATTGTTGTAAAAATGCGATGGCTCAATGATTTGTGTTAAAATTTTCAATTAATTTCTTTAATTTATAACCTAACAGCCTAACATCTAAAAGTCTTTGAAATACTTTGAAAATATTTTTTGAATCTTTAGGAATTATTACAATTTCAAAAATTAAAATAGTTCTTTTAAAATTGCATTGATAACCGAATTTCTATTTTTTTAGTCTCTAATGTCTTTAATAGATGTTGTTTATTAAAGCAAAGAAACTTAACAATTAAATAATGTCAGGGTTTTTTTTTTGTTTTTGTTTTGTTATTAGTTCCTTTCACCCCAAGCAAGGCGTTTTACTGCCACTATACCGCAAGGGGTTACGCAGGTCGATAGACGAGTTAGGATGTACTTAGGTGGAGATTGGAGGAGAGAATGGGAGGGTTAGTGTGTTGGCAAGGTGACGATTGACATTACATTTAAATTCCTGCAGTTGTAGCCGTCGGGAAACGGCTTGTATGAAGGAATTCACTGTGGAAGTGCCGAGAAAACTCTTGGAGTAGAAATTAGGGTTACATTTCATCGGTTTCACTGTAAAAAGTTGATTTAGTTGCCAATCTAGTATCTCGGGCAAACTCCACTAAAAGGGGCACCAGTGATTTAAGTTCATCAGGTAGTAGCATGAATTTATTTACAGATGATACGGTGGAGCCACGTCATGTCGGTGAGAGAGTAACTGCAGGCAGTCAGCTAAATCGGTATGAATCACATTACAGATTCTTCGCTGCATTTTCAAGAGCGAGGAGAATAGCAGGGCACCTGACAGATGTGACAACAGTATCCAAAACACAGGCGGATGGTAGATTTGTATATGTGCAGAATAGATTTAGGCGGAAAGAATTTCCGGGTCCTGCACAGAGAGCCGACTTTCATAGAAGCGGATTTAGCAATGGATTCGACGTAGTCATTCCACTTGAGGTCCGCTGAGAGTGTCAGGCCAAGCAGGCGTAGTGTTTTACTCTCTGGGAGGCATGCCTGTTCATGGTAGTGGGTGCAGGTAGTCTGTGGTGGTTGGTTCAACAACAGCTTCGTTTTCGAAGAATTGAATTTCACGAGCCATTTCCTGCCCCAATCCTGCACGGATCGGAGGTGCTTTTCTAGCTCGGCCTCGAGATTCGCCTTGTCTGTCAACACAGTTTTTGATCGAGGCGAGCGTATACTGTGGTATCATCGGCGTAAATGCCTGCTTGTGATCTTGTAGCATCGAGAAGAACATTGATGTGGTTCGAAGAAGCGTAGAACCTGGATAGAATCTTGGGAGACACCCGGGTTTGTGGGGTAGTTCTGGGGAGGCTTTCTAGTTTCAAAAACCACCTTCAATGTGCGGTTGAAGGAATGACTGGTTCAGGGTCAACAAAATTCCAGTAATGCCGTAGCTTTGCAGTTTCCGTAGAGAAGGAGCAGCGCCACCATACTCTGTCGAATGCTTTGAATATCCAGGGCGACGAATCGGGAAGCTTCACCATTCTTGTCGAGAGCCTGGAATATATGCTCGGTGATGTTCGTTAGCATATCAGCAGTAGACCTGGTGAAGCGGAAGCCATACTGTTTGTCCGATAAGAGCTCGTGGGCCGTGAGATGCCGAACATTGACGTGATAATGGCTGCCGAGCATGCCGAAGATCTGAAGAAGGCTGATAGGGCGGTAGTTGCGGCGTCCGAGGATCTCAGCAGTTCTGTAAGATATTGGAACCAGAGGAGAAGACTTCCAACGAGCAGGAAAACGGGAGGAAGATAGGCAGATGTTGTAGAGCTTAGAAGAGTGGAGGTTCAGGGGACACATTTCTTCAAAACTATGATTGCGATTCCGTCCCCACCACTCGATTTGTGAGGGTCAAGTTTTGATATTATGTAGAAATCAGCGAGGGCGTTATGTGGACGTCATTCAAGTGGGCCTCAGTTCTAGATGGGAAATCGGGTGTCTGGACTTCGAACGAATCCAGACAGGAATTGGTCGAGAATATAGGGGCAGTACATTCAGCCTTGTCCGCTGAGGAGAGGAGGACCTCAAACACGTTGATTGGTGGTGGTATTGAGGAATAGCATTTTTATCAAATGGGTGATCAAAATGGTGGGAGGGGGAAGGTAATTGATTATTTACACTTTCCAATAAATTTTGAGTTCAACGAATAAAACCAATTTTGACCACAAACTTTAATTTCAGAAAACCAGGAATGTGTTTTTACAGAGGAATACTGGAATACAGTAAATTATTCCTTTTTTTATATGAAAGAAATGAAAATGAAGACGATATTTATAATTAATATCAGTTTGAGATTAAATTTGGGTATGAGAAAGAAGGATCGATGAAATTGTTAGTAGAATTTATTGGAAAGAAATAAAGACAGAGAAACAGAATGAAACAATATTAACGAGATCGTGTAAATAAATGTCGGTGGTTCAGGAGTTGAATAGATATTGAAAAGATAAAACTTTTTAAACGCTAAAAAAATGAATGAAATGTCGCGAGAAACCATGATCATTAATATCTTCAAGAACCACGGTATGTACAAGGCGTCAAAACTCAGGTTTTGTCATCTGCTGACATCAACATGATCTTTTAATAAAAAAGTCTTTGAATAACATTTGGGAGAAAGGCATTCTAATAATGACTGGTTAAGAATTTTGCAACGAATATCAATCAAAATCTGGTGAGAAATAGAATGTTCATATAAAAATCTGTCAAACAGCAAAAGATGTAAGCAAGTTTCGTTGAAATAACGAATAAGTTAAAAGATATTTGACTTTTTGTTAGTCTTTCAATAATTAAATCTGAATTATCTAAATCAAATATTTCGTCATGATATTTTGACAAGTCTAAACGAGAAGACATTTTCGAATCTTCTTATCTGAGAATCAAATATATACTTCTACTTGAAATTTTCAAAACAAAAACTCTTTACTGCGCTTTCGTAAAATTCAATTCATTCTGAAAAATTAATGACTTATTAACATAGACACACATTGAAAAATATCCGATTTAAGAATAAATAGAGAAATACTTAAAGTCCTTTGGTAAAATAATCTTAATAAGGGACAAAGGCTGGTGGCTAGTCAATGTTTAAAAGCAGAAATAAATAAACTTGGCACGAAAAAATCATGAACAAATTATTTAAAAAATATGAAATGAACTAAAACATATTTTTGTCATAAATAAGTAAATATTAAACCCCTTCTTAACATTCAAAGAGAATTCTTTATTGAAAAGTACTAATCCTTTAAGAAGACAACAAAGGGGAATTAAAGTAGGTCACGTAGATATTCTGCTAAAAATCGGGCTCTCTCACATCTAAAATGCATTCTTTGACAACGTTCGGCTGTTGAATCGTCAATTTGTGTTCCCACAACACCAGCACCTCAAAGTAAGTCAATACAATTGTTTTTATCGTATTTCTTTACATTTTATATTTGTGAAAATTTTGTGTTGATCCAGTTTTGAAAAAATAGTAATCTGAATTTCGTGAAGGTTTATTTTTTCCGATGTCTTACCAATTAGAATTTTAAGTCAAATCAACGAATATCATGTGTGTGTGTTTGTGTTTCTGTTTGTACGTGTGTGTGTGTGTGTGTGTGTGTGTGTGTGTGTGTGTGTGTGTGTGTGTGTGTGTGTGTGTGTGTGTTTCCCCTATATTTAATGTCAACCTTACACAGTTTCCATATATATGGAGAAATAGGTCATTCTTGTACTGCAATAGATAAATTTTTGATTGGTAGCTACGGATGTGCAGGCTTTATCGTTCATGTCTCATTTCGGTCAATAGGAGTCATAAGATATTTGTGCGTAAATGAATGACACTAACCTGATAAAAATTGAACCCGGCTCTGCTTTCCCACGCTGAAATTTTATTGATGACATCAACTGCATGTCCAACATTACGTACATGATAATCGAAGTCATTTATTTTATTTAGATATTTACCGGATATGGCGGAAAGGACAATTACGTTTTGACGTCAGCAGTTGCTAACAGTATTAAATACATAAATAAATAATGCTTTCAATTTATGAGTCGCCCTACATATTGCCTGATGATTATGAAAAATATTAGTTATTACCTATAAAGAAATTCAAAATAACTACCTTATGTGCGAATGATTGATGTCCTGCAAATAATTTTGTAACCTTATTATATATTATTAATTATTTTGAATATTTTTTACAGATCATCATATCTGGAAAGAAAACTCATCTTTCTTTTGGCACTCTGCGTCTTCACTGCCTTCGCAGGTACGAATAATTAATATATTTTAATTCATGCATAAATGTTTGCATGTTTTATCAGATCTTTTTTACATTTTTTTAACTGATCTGTAACTGCTTGCACTCAAAAATGTTCTTTTCTGAAATTCTGAAAGAGATTTCACCTAATATGTAGAATATGTATTGCAAATATAAAAACAAATTTATTAAATAATCACATTACATTCTACAGTGAAAAAAATATTTTTAACTAAAGTATATTATTAATAATATTTTTGTTTCTTTTCAGTAAGCAACGTCATCGCAGAGGAACAGCAAGAAGCTTCCTGGTGAAGATGTTTCAGGCTGACTGAGAGACAGCCACAGAAGCTGCCGCCGATGCCGATGCTGAAGGCAGCAAAGAGTCATAGACAATTGATACTGGACATGATTACTTTTCATTTTGTTATTGTAATATTTCAATGTGCCAAAATAAAAAGTAGATTGATAAATTGGTTAACGTTTTGTCTGTTATTTCTACTCACTGATTTTAACATATCAAATTATTTGTAAAACATTTTTGACACCGACAGTGAATTTAGAGGTATATTGTTTAGCAAATATGCATGGAATTTGGACGGGAAAATGTGTCGAGATTTTTATTGGTGTTCATTCTCATATAATTTTTTTTTTGTTGTGTTGGGCCTCTAATTTATTGGTCTCAATAAAGCATCTGTGATTTTTGAAAAATTGTCGTGCTTTTTCTCAAATGGTCTATATTTCGTGGACTTTAACAACTATATTATTAAACTGTGTGCCCAGATTAATCGCAATCAGTTCATAAAAATATTTCAAGATACATCTCTAAAGAAAAATTATTCAAGAACATCAAAAATTCATCGCTTGAAACTAAATAACTCTTTAAACATCTTAATTCGTTGTAACACTGTAAGTGATTCTGTTTCTTTTACGTTAAACGGATATAGACGAACACTAGTTGGAACCCAGGGACAGGTCTTTGGAAAATATATATGCGTGAGTAATTTTTGTTCAAAGATCAACCTTTTCTTCTTTTCTTAGGACTGAGAAAGAGAGAAAAAAGAGAGAGGATGAAAGAAAAGAGAGAGAGAAAAAGAAAAGAGAAGCACAAGCTTAGGAAGAATAGACACCGGGGTGGCCGAGAGTAGAGTCCGAACACAGAATGTTTCGGAGAATCACAGTTATTATGAGATTTTCCTGTGTTAACGAATAGAAAGGCTTCACCTGATTCTACGCCACTAATTTTACTTTTCTCTCTTTGCGCAATACTTTCAGTTCATTTGGAATCTATGTACTGATGAAGATAGCTAACAAGTGACACCTGTTAACTGTGTGCAATTTAGTTTTCCCTAATATTAATTGTCTTAAATGAAATATCCAAAGTGAGCCATCGATTCCATTAGTTTCCATAAATTCGTATGTTATGTTAATGATTATTTTAGTATTGTTTCTATATGTCCATTCGATAAATAATAAAAGTGAATTCAGAACAATATTAAAGTACCATTATTTTTAGTAATGGAGTGCTTGAAAAG
>JBBBDQ010015721.1:0-49491 GCA_037127315.1 Ascarosepion bandense | reverse complement strand
CCATTATGTGGGAGGTATTTGCTGCACCTTTTAGCTAATGACTTGCCATTATGTGGGAGGTATTTCTGCTGCACCTATTAGCTAATGACTTGCCATTATGTGGGAGGTATTTCTGCTGCACCTTTAGCTAATGACTTGCCATTATGTGGGAGGTATTTCTGCTGCACCTATTAGCTACACGATTTGCCATTATGTGGGAGGTATTCCTGCTGCACCTTTTAACTAATGACTTGCCATTATGTGGGAGGTATTTCTGTTGCACTCTTAGCTAATGACTTGCCATTATGTGGAGTGTATTTCTCTGCTGCACCTATTAGCTAATGACTTGCCATTATGTGGGAGGTATTCCTGCTGCACCTTTTAACTAATGACTTGCCATTATGTGGGAGTGTATTTCTGCTGCACCTTTTAGCTAATGACTTGCCATTATGTGGGAGGTATTTCCTTGCTGGCACCTATTAGCTAATGACTTGCCATTATGTGGGAGGTATTCCTGCCGCACCTATTAGCTAATGACTTGCCATTATGTGGGAGGTATTCCTGCCGCACCTTTTAGCTAATGACTTGCCATTATGTGGGAGGTATTTCTGCTGCACCTATTAGCTAATGACTTGCCATTATGTGGGAGGTACTCCTGCTGCACCTTTTAACTAATTACTTGCCATTATGTGGGGAGGTATTTCTGCTGCACCTTTTAGCTAATGACTTGCCATTATGTGGGAGGTATTTCTGCTGCACTTATTAGCTAATGACTTGCCATTATGTGGAGGTATTCCTGCTGCACCTTTTAACCAATGACTTGCCATTATGTGGGAGGTATTTCTGCTGCACCTTTTAGCTAATGACTTGCCATTATGTGGGAGGTATTCCTGCTGCACCTTTAACTAATGACTTGCCATTGTGTGGGAGGTATTTCTGCTGCACCTATTAGCTAATGACTTGCCATTATGTGGGAGGTATTCTGTTGCACCTATTAGCTAATGACTTGCCATTATGTGGGAGGTATTCCTGCCGCACCTTTTAACTAATGACTTGCCATTATGTGAGGTATTTTTGCTGCACCTTTTAGCTAATGACTTGCCATTATGTGGGAGGTATTTCTGCTGCACCTATTAGCTAATGACTTGCCATTATGTGGGAGGTATTCCTGCTGCACCTTTTAACTAATGACTTGCCATTATGTGGGAGGTATTCCTGCTGCACCTTTTAACTAATGACTTGCCATTATGTGGGAGGTATTTCTGCTGCACCTATTAGCTAATGACTTGCCATTATGTGGGAGGTATTCCTGCTGCACCTATTAGCTAATGACTTGCCATTATGTGGGAGGTATTCCTGCCGCACCTTTTAACTAATGACTTGCCATTATGTGGGAGGTATTTTTGCTGCACCTTTTAGCTAATGACTTGCCATTATGTGGGAGGTATTCCCTGCTGCACCTTTTAACTAATGACTTGCCATTATGTGGGGAGGTATTTCTGTTGCACCTATTAGCTAATGACTTGCCATTATGTGGGAGGTATTCCTGCTGCACCTTTTAACTAATGACTTGCCATTATGTGGGAGGTATTTGCTGCACCTATTAGCTAATGACTGGCCATTATGTGGGAGGTATTCCTGCCGCACCTTTTAACTAATTACTTGCCATTATGTGGGAGGTATTTCTGCTGCACCTTTTAGCTAATGACTTGCCATTATGTGGGAGGTATTTCTGCTGCACTCATTAGCTAATGACTTGCCATTATGTGGGAGGTATTCCTGCCGCACCTTTTAACTAATGACTTGCCATTATGTGAGGTATTTCTGCCGCACCTTTTAGCTAATGACTTGCCATTATGTGGGAGGTATTCCTGCTGCACCTTTTAACTAATGACTTGCCATTATGTGGGAGGTATTTCTGCTGCACCTATTAGCTAATGACTTGCCATTATGTGGGGAGGTATTCCTGCTGCACCTATTAGCTAATGACTTGCCATTATGTGGGAGGTATTCCTGCTGCACCTTTTAACTAATGACTTGCCATTATGTGGGAGGTATTTCTGTCAGTACCTTTAGCTAATGACTCTGCCATTATGTGGGAGGTATTCCCTGCTGCACCTTTTAACTAATGACTTGCCATTATGTGGGAGGTATTTCTGCTGCACCTATTAGCTAATGACTTGCCATTATGTGGGAGGTATTCCCTGTTGCACCTATTAGCTAATGACTGTCACCATGGGGAGGGTGGTATTCCTGCTGCACCTTTTAACTAATGACTTGCCATTATGTGGGAGGTATTTCTAAGCGTACCTTTTAGCTAATGACTTGCCATTATGTGGGAGGTATTCCTGCCGCACCTTTTAAACTAATGACTTGCCATTATGTGGGAGGTATTTCTGCTGCACCTATTAGCTAATGACTTGCCATTATGTGGGAGGTATTCCTGCTGCACCTTTTAACTAATGACTTGCCATTATGTGGGAGGTATTTCTGCTGCACCTATTAGCTAATGACTTGCCATTATGTGAGGTATTCTCATGCACCTTTTTAACCACCTTACTTGCAATTATGTGGGAGGTATTTCTGCTGCACCTTTAGCCAATGACTTGCCATTATGTGGGAGGTATTTCTGCTGCACTCATTAGCTAATGACTTGCCATTATGTGAGGTATTCCTGCCGGCACCTTTAACTAATGACTGCCATTATGTGGAGTGTATTTCACAACACCTTTAGCTAATGACTTGCCATTATGTGGGAGGTATTCCTGCCGCACCTTTTAACTAATGACTTGCCATTATGTGGGAGGTATTTCTGCTGCACCTATTAGCTAATGACTTGCCATTATGTGGGAGGTATTCCTGTTGCACTTCCATTAGCTAATGACTTGCCATTATGTGGAGGTATTCCTGCTGCACCTTTTAACTAATGACTTGCCATTATGTGGGAGGTATTTCTGCTGCACCTTTTAGCTAATGACTTGCCATTATGTGGGAGGTATTCCTGCCGCACCTTTTAACTAATGACTTGCCATTATGTGGGAGGTATTTCTGCTGCACCTATTAGCTAATGACTTGCCATTATGTGGGAGGTATTCCTGCTGCACCTATTAGCTAATGACTTGCCATTATGTGGGAGGTATTCCTGCTGCACCTTTTAACTAATGACTTGCCATTATGTGATGTATTTCTGTTGGGTAGCTTTTAGCTAATGACTTGCCATTATGTGGGAGGTATTCCTGCTGCACCTTTTAACTAATGACTTGCCATTATGTGGGAGGTATTTGCCGGGCACCTATTAGCTAAATGACCTGCCATTATGTGGGAGGTATTCCTGCCGCACCTATTAGCTAATGACTTGCCATTATGTGGGAGGTATTCCTATTGCACTTTTTAGCTAATGACTTGCCATTATGTGGGAGGTATTTCTGCTGCACCTTTAGCTAATGACTTGCCATTATGTGGGAGGTATTCCTGCCGCACCTTTAACTAATGACTTGCCATTATGTGGGAGTGTATTTCTGCTGCACTCATTAGCTAATGACTTGCCATTATGTGGGAGGTATTCCTGTTGCACCTATTAGCTAATGACTTGCCATTATGTGGGAGTGTATTCCTGCTGCACCTTTTAGCTAATGACTTGCCATTATGTGGGAGGTATTTCTGTTGCATCTATTAGCTAATGACTTGCCATTATGTGGGAGGTATTCCTGCTGCACCTTTTAACTAATGACTTGCCATTATGTGGGAGGTATTTCTGTTGCACCCTTTAGCCAATGACTTGCCATTATGTGAGGTATCTCTGCTGCACCTATTAGCTAATGACTTGCCATTATGTGGGAGGGTATTTCTGCTGCACCTTTTAGCTAATGACTTGCCATTATGTGGAGTGTATTTCTTTGCTGCACCTATTAGCTAATGTCTTGCCATTATGTGGGAGGTATTTCTGTTGCACCTTTTAGCTAATGACTTGCCATTATGTGGGAGGTATTTCTGCTGCACTATTAGCTAATGACTTGCCATTATGTGGGAGGTATTCTGCTGCACCTTTTAACTAATGACTTGCCATTATGTGGGAGGTATTTCTGCTGCACCTATTAGCTAATGACTTGCCATTATGTGGGAGTGTATTCCTGCTGCACCTTTTAGCTAATGACTTGCCATTATGTGGGAGGTATTTCTGCTGCACCTATTAGCTAATGACTTGCCATTATGTGGGAGGTATTTCTGCTGCACCTTTTAGCTAATGACTTGCCATTATGTGGGAGGTATTTCTGCTGCACCTATTAGCTAATGACTTGCCATTATGTGGGAGGTATTCCTGCTGCACCTTTTAACTAATGACTTGCCATTATGTGGGAGGTATTTCTGCTGCACCTATTAGCTAATGACTTGCCATTATGTGGGAGGTATTCCTGCTGCACCTTTTAACCAATGACTTGCCATTATGTGGGAGGTATTTCTGCTGCACCTTTTAGCTAATGTCTTGCCATTATGTGGGAGGTATTTCTGCTGCACCCATTAGCTAATGTCTTGCCATTATGTGGGAGGTATTTCTACAGCACCTTTTAGCTAATGACTTGCCATTATGTGGGAGTGTATTTCTGCTGCACCTATTAGCTAATGTCTTGCCATTATGTGGGAGTGTATTCCTTGCTGCACCTTTAGCTAAATGACTTGCCATTATGTGGGAGGTATTTCTGCTGCACCTATTAGCTAATGACTTGCCATTATGTGGAGGTATTCCTGCCGCACCTTTTAACTAATGACTTGCCATTATGTGGGAGGTATTTCTGTTGCACCTATTAGCTAATGACTTGCCATTATGTGGGAGGTATTTCTGCTGCACCTATTAGCTAATGACTTGCCATTATGTGGGAGGTATTCCTGCTGCACCTTTTAACTAATGACTTGCCATTATGTGGGAGGTATTCCTGCTGCACCTTTTAACTAATGACTTGCCATTATGTGGGAGGTATTTCTGCTGCACCCATTAGCTAATGACTTGCCATTATGTGGTATTTGCTGCACCCATTAGCTAATGACTTGCCATTATGTGGGAGGTATTTTCACAGCATCTATTAGCTAATGTCTTGCCATTATGTGGGAGGTATTCCTGTCAAAAAATCTTTTAACTAATGACTTGCCATTATGTGGGAGGTATTTGCTGCACTCATTAGCTAATGTCTTGCCATTATGTGGGAGGTATTCCTGCTGCACCTTTTAACTAATATCTTGCCATTATGTGGGAGGTATTCCCTGCTGCACCTTTAGCTAATGACTTGCCATTATGTGGGAGGTATTCCTGCTGCACCTTTTAACTAATGACTTGCCATTAGATGGGATACCCCTGCCGTAATCTTAACTAATGACTTGCCATTATGTGGGAGGTATTCCTGCCGTGCACCTTTTAGCTAATGACTGCCATTATGTGGGAGGTATTCCTGCTGCACCTTTTAACTAATGACTTGCCATTATGTGGGAGGTATTTCTGTTGCACCTATTAGCTAATGTCTTGCCATTATGTGGGAGGTATTCCTGCTGCACCTTTTAACTAATGACTTGCCATTATGTGGGAGGTATTCCTGCCGCACCTTTTAACTAATGACTTGCCATTATGTGGGAGGTATTCCTGCTGTGACCTTTAACTAATGACTTGCCATTATGTGGGAGGTATTTCTGCTGCACCTATTAGCTAATGTCTTGCCATTATGTGGAGTGTATTCCTGTTGCACCTTTTAACTAATGACTTGCCATTATGTGGAGTGTATTCTGCTGCACCTTTTAACTAATGACTTGCCATTATGTGGGAGGTATTCCTGTTGCACCTTTTAACTAATGACTTGCCATTATGTGGGAGGTATTCTGTTGCACCTTTTAACTAATGACTTGCCATTATGTGGGAGGTATTTCTGCTGCACCTATTAGCTAATGTCTTGCCATTATGTGGGAGGTATTCCTGCTGCACCTTTTAACTAATGACTTGCCATTATGTGGGAGGTATTCCTGCCGGTACCTTTTAACTAATGACTTGCCATTATGTGGGAGGTATTCCTGCCGCACCTTTTAGCTAATGACTTGCCATTATGTGGGAGGTATTCCTGTTGCACCTTTTAACTAATGACTTGCCATTATGTGGGAGTGTATTTCTGCTGCACCTATTAGCTAATGTCTTGCCATTAGTGGAGGTATTCCTGCTGCACCTTTTTAACTAATGACTTGCCATTATGTGGGAGGTATTTCTGCTGCACCTATTAGCTAATGTCTTGCCATTATGTGGGAGTGGTATTCCTGCTGCACCTTTGAACTAATGACTTGCCATTATGTGGGAGGTATTTCTGTTGCACCTATTAGCTAATGTCTTGCCATTATGTGGGAGGTATTCCTGCTGCACCTTTTAACTAATGACTTGCCATTATGTGGGAGGTATTCCTGCCGCACCTTTTAATGAAGCACTTGCCATTATGTGGGAGGTATTCCTGCTGCACCTTTTAGCTAATGACTTGCCATTATGTGGGAGGTATTTACAGCACCCATTAGCTAATGACTTGCCATTATGTGGGAGGTATTTCTGCTGCACCTATTAGCTAATGTCTTGCCATTATGTGGGAGGTATTCCTGCTGCACCTTTTAACTAATGACTTGCCATTATGTGGGAGGTATTCCTGCCGCACCTTTTAACTAATGACTTGCCATTATGTGGGAGGTATTCCTGCTGCACCTTTTAGCTAATGACTTGCCATTATGTGAGGTATTCCTGTTACACCTTTTAGCTAATGACTTGCCATTATGTGGGAGGTATTCCTGCTGCACCTTTTAGCTAATGACTTGCCATTATGTGGAGGTATTTCTTGCTGCACCTATTAGCTAATGTCTTGCCATTATGTGGGAGGTATTCCCTTATGCACCTTTTAACTAATGACTTGCCATTATGTGGGAGGTATTCCTGCCGCACCTTTTAGCTAATGACTTGCCATTATGTGGGAGGTATTCCCTGCTGCACCTTTTAGCTAATGACTTGCCATTATGTGGGAGGTATTCCTGCCGCACCTTTTAGCTAATGACTTGCCATTATGTGGGAGGTATTTCTGCTGCACTCATTAGCTAATGTCTTGCCATTATGTGGGAGGTATTCCTGCCGCACCTTTTAACTAATGACTTGCCATTATGTGGGAGGTATTCCTGCCGCACCTTTTAGCTAATGACTTGCCATTATGTGGAGGTATTCCTGCCGCACCTTTTAGCTAATGACTTGCCATTATGTGGGAGGTATTCCTGCCGCACCTTTTAAGCTAATGTCTTGCCATTATGTGGGAGGTATTTCTGCTGCACCCATTAGCTAATGACTTGCCATTATGTGGAGGTATTCCTGCCGCACCTTTTAGCTAATGACTTGCCATTATGTGGGAGGTATTTCTGCTGCACCTATTAGCTAATGTCTTGCCATTATGTGGGAGGTATTCTGCCGTACCTTTTAACTAATGACTTGCCATTATGTGGGAGGTATTCCTGCCGCACCTTTTAGCTAATGACTTGCCATTATGTGGGAGGTATTCCTGCCGCACCTTTTAGCTAATGACTTGCCATTATGTGGGAGGTATTTCTGTTGCACCCATTAGCTAATGACTTGCCATTATGTGGAGGTATTCCTGCTGCACCTTTTAACTAATGACTTGCCATTATGGGGGAGGTATTTTCGCTGCACCTTTTAATCATCGTCTTGCCATTATGTGGGGAGGTATTCTTGCCGCACCTTTTAACTAATGACTTGCCATTATGGGCGGTATTCCTGCCGCACCTTTAGCTAATGTCTCTGTCATTATGTGGGAGTGTATTCCTGCTGCACCTTTAACTAATGACCATTATGTGGGAGGTATTCCTGCTGCACCTATTAGCTATCGTCTTGCCATTATGTGGGAGGTATTCCTGCCGCACCTTTTAACTAATGACTTGCCATTATGTGGGAGGTATTTCTGCTGCACCTATTAGCTAATGTCTTGCCATTACGGGAGGTATTCCTGCCGCACCTTTTAACTAATGTCTTGCCATTATGTGGGAGGTATTCCTGCCGCACCTTTTAGCTAATGACTTGCCATTATGTGGGAGGTATTCCTGCCGCACCTTTTAGCTAATGACTTGCCATTGTTGTGGGAGGTATTTGCCGCACCCATTGAAGCACGACTTGCCATTATGTGGGAGGTATTCCTGCCGCACCTTTTAACTAATGACTTGCCATTATGGGGAGGTATTTCTGCTGCACCTTTAACTAATGTCTTGCCATTATGTGGCGTATTCCTGCCGCACCTTTAATCCAATGACTTGCCATTATGTGGGAGGTATTCCTGCCGCACCTTTTAGCTAATGTCTTGCCATTATGTGGGAGGTATTCCTGTTGCACCTTTTAACTAATGACTTGCCATTATGTGGAGGTATTCTGCTGCACCTATTAGCTAATGTCTTGCCATTATGTGGGAGGTATTCCTGCTGCACCTTTTAACTAATGACTTGCCATTATGTGGGAGGTATTTCTGCTGCACCTATTAGCTAATGTCTTGCCATTATGTGGGAGGTATTCCTGCCGCACCTTTTAACTAATGACTTGCCATTATGTGGGAGGTATCTCTGCCGCACCTATTAGCTAATGTCTTGCCATTATGTGGGAGGTATTCTGCTGCACCTTTTAACTAATGACTTGCCATTATGTGGAGGTATTTTGCTGCACCTATTAGCTAATGTCTTGCCATTATGTGGGAGGTATTCCTGCCGCACCTTTAACTAATGACTTGCCATTATGTGGGAGGCATTCTACACCTATTAGCTAATGTCTTGCCATTATGTGGAGTGTATTCCTGCCGCACCTTTTAACTAATGACTTGCCATTATGTGGGAGGTATTTCTGTTGCACCTATTAGCTAATGTCTTGCCATTATGTGGGAGGTATTCCAAGCTGCACCTTTTAACTAATGACTTGCCATTATGTGGGAGGTATTTCTGTTGCACCTTTTAGCTACTGTTCCTGCCATTATGTGGGAGGTATTCCTGCTGCACCTTTTTAACTAATGACTTGCCATTATGTGGGAGGTATTTCTGCTGCACCTATTAGCTAATGTCTTGCCATTATGTGGGAGGTATTCCTGCTGCACCTTTTAACTAATGACTTGCCATTATGTGGGAGTGTATTCCTGCTGCACCTTTTAGCTAATGACTTGCCATTATGAGGTATTCCTGCTGCACCTTTTAGCTAATGACTTGCCATTATGTGGGAGGTATTCCTGCCGCACCTTTTAGCTAATGACTTGCCATTATGTGGGAGGTATTTCTGCTGCACCCATTAGCTAATGACTTGCCATTATGTGGGAGGTATTCTGCCGCACCTTTTTAGCTAATGACTTGCCATTATGTGGGAGTGGTATTTCTGCTGCACCTATTAGCTAATGTCTTGCCATTATGTGGGAGGTATTCCTGCTGCACCTTTAACTAATGACTTGCCATTATGTGGGAGGTATTCCTGCCGCACCTTTTAGCTAATGACTTGCCATTATGTGGGAGGTATTCCTGCTGCACCTTTTAGCTAATGACTTGCCATTATGTGGGAGGTATTTCTGCTGCACCAATTAGCTAATGACTTGCCATTATGTGGGAGGTATTCCTGCTGCACCTTTTAACTAATGACTTGCCATTATGTGGGAGGTATTTCTGCTGCACCTTTTAACTAATGTCTTGCCATTATGTGGGAGGTATTCCTGCCGCACCTTTTAACTAATGACTTGCCATTATGTGGGAGGTATTCCTCGCTGCACCTTTTAGCTAATGTCTTGCCATTATGTGGGGAGGTATTCCTGCCGCACCTTTTAACTAATGACTTGCCATTATGTGGGAGTGTATTCCTGCCGCACCTATTAGCTAATGTCTTGCCATTATGTGGGAGGTATTCCTGCCGCACCTTTTAACTAATGACTTGCCATTATGTGGAGTGTATTTCTGTTGCACCTATTAGCTAATGTCTTGCCATTATGTGGGAGGTATTCCTGCCGCACCTTTTAACTAATGTCTTGCCATTATGTGAGGTATTCCTGCCGCACCTTTTAGCTAATGACTTGCCATTATGTGGGAGGTATTCCTGCCGCACCTTTTAGCTAATGACTTGCCATTATGTGGGAGGTATTTCTGCTGCACCCATTAGCTAATGACTTGCCATTATGTGGGAGGTATTCCTGCCGCACCTTTTAACTAATGACTTGCCATTATGTGGGAGGTATTTCTGTTGCACCTTTTAACTACTGTCTTGCCATTATGTGGGAGTGTATTCGCCGCACCTTTTAACTAATGACTGCCATTATGTGGGAGGTATTCCTGCCGCACCTTTTAGCTAATGTCTTGCCATTATGGGAGGTATTCCTGCCGCACCTTTTAACTAATGACTTGCCATTATGTGGGAGGTATTCCTGCCGCACCTATTAGCTAATGTCTTGCCATTATGTGGGAGGTATTCTGCCGCACCTTTTAACTAATGACTTGCCATTATGTGGGAGGTATTTCTGCTGCACCTATTAGCTAATGTCTTGCCATTATGTGGGATGTACTCCTGCCGCACCTTTTAACTAATGACTTGCCATTATGGGATACCTCTGCCGCACCTATTAGTTGTAGTTGCCCCGCTACTATGTGGGAGGTATCTGCCGGGGACTTTTTAACTAATGACTTGCCATTATGTGGGAGGTATTTGTTGCACCTATTAGCGCCAATGTTATCTTTGCCATTATGTGGGAGTGTGGATTTCGCCGCACCTTTAACCGTAGCACGACTTGCCATTATGTGGGAGGTATTTCTGCTGCACCTTTTAGCTAATGACTACAGCCATGTGGGAGGTATTCCTGCCGCACCTTTTAACTAATGACTTGCCATTATGTGGGAGGTATTCCTGCCGCACCTTTTAACTAATGACTTGCCAGCTATGGGAGGTATTCCTGCCGTACCTTTGTCCACGACCGCTGTTTTCTATGTGGGAGGTATTCTGCCGCACCTTTTAACTAATGACTTGCCATTATGTGGGAGGTATTCCTGCCGCACCTTTTAGCTAATGACTTGCCATTATGTGGGAGGTATTCCTGCCGCACCTTTTAACTAATGACTTGCCATTATGTGGGAGGTATTCGCCGCACCTTTAACTAATGACTTGCCATTATGTGGTATACCTTTGTTACACCTTTTAGCTAATGACTTGCCATTATGTGGGAGGTATTCTAAGCACCTTTTAACTAATGACTTGCCATTATGTGGGAGGTATTCCTGCCGCACCTTTTAACTAATGACTTGCCATTATGTGGGAGGTATTCCTGCTGCACCTTTTAGCTAATGACTTGCCATTATGTGGGAGGTATTCCTGCCGCACCTTTTAACTAATGACTTGCCATTATGTGGGAGGTATTTCTGCTGCACTCATTAGCTAATGTCTTGCCATTATGTGGGAGGTATTCTGCCGCACCTTTTAACTAATGACTTGCCATTATGTGGGAGGTATTCCCTGCCGCACCTATTAGCTAATGTCTTGCCATTATGTGGGAGGTATTCCCTGCTGCACCTTTTAACTAATGACTTGCCATTATGTGGGAGGTATTCCCGTTGCACCTTTTAGCTAATGACTTGCCATTATGGGAGGTATTCCTGCCGCACCTTTTATTCAATGACTTGCCATTATGTGGGAGGTATTTCTGCTGCACCTATTAGCTAATGTCTTGCCATTATGTGGGAGGTATTCCTGCCGCACCTTTTAGCTAATGATTTGCCATTATGTGGGGAGGTATTCTTGCCGCACCTTTTAACTAATGACTTGCCATTATGTGGAGGTATTTCTGCTGCACCTATTAGCTAATGTCTTGCCATTATGTGGGAGTGTATTCCTGCCGCACCTTTTAACTAATGACTTGCCATTATGTGGGAGGTATTCCTGCCGCACTTTTAGCTAATGACTTGCCATTATGTGGGAGGTATTCCTGCCGCACCTTTTAACTAATGACTTGCCATTATGTGGGAGGTATTTCTGCTGCACCTTTTAGCTAATGACTTGCCATTATGTGGGAGGTATTCCTGTCGCACCTTTTAACTAATGACTTACACATTATGTGAGGTATTCCTGCCGCACCTTTTAACTAATGACTTGCCATTATGTGGGAGGTATTCCCTGCCGTGACCTTTTAACTAATGACTTGCCATTATGTGGGAGGTATTCCTGCCGCACCTTTTAACTAATGACTTGCCATTATGTGGGAGGTATTCCTGCTGCACCTTTTAGCTAATGACTTGCCATTATGCGGGAGGTATTCCTGCTGCACCTTTTAGCTAATGACTTGCCATTATGTGGGAGGTATTCCTGCTGCACCCTTTAACTAATGACTTGCCATTATGTGGGAGGTATTTCTGCTGCACCCATTAGCTAATGTCTTGCCATTATGTGGAGTGTGTATTTCTGCTGCATTCCTTTAGCTAATGACTTGCCATTATGTGGGAGGTATTCCTGCCGCACCTTTTAACTAATGACTTGCCATTATGTGGGAGGTATTCCTGCCGCACCTTTTAACTAATGACTTGCCATTATGTGGGAGGTATTCCTGCCGCACCTTTTAGCTAATGACTTGCCATTATGGAGGTATTCTGCCGCACCCTTTAACTAATGACTTGCCATTATGTGGGAGGTATTTCTGCTGCACCTATTAGCTAATGTCTTGCCATTATGTGGGAGGTATTCCTGCCGCACCTTTTAACTAATGACTTGCCATTATGTGGGAGGTATTCCCTGCTGCACCTTTTAGCTAATGACTTGCCATTATGTGGGAGGTATAAGCCGCACCTTTTAACCAATGACTTGCCATTATGTGGGAGGTATTTCTGCTGCACCTTTTAGCTAATGACTTGCCATTATGTGGGAGGTATTCCTGCCGCACCTTTTAACTAATGACTTGCCATTATGTGGGAGGTATTCCTGCCGCACCTTTTAACTAATGACTTGCCATTATGGGAGGTATTCTGCTGCACCTTTTAGCTAATGACTTGCCATTATGTGAGGTATTCCAAGCTGCACCTTTTAACTAATGACTTGCCATTATGTGGGAGGTATTCCTGTTGCACCTTTTAACTAATGACTTGCCATTATGTGGGAGGTATTCCTGCCGCACCTTTAGCTAATGACTTGCCATTATGTGGGAGGTATTCTGCCGCACCTTTTAACTAATGACTTGCCATTATGTGGGGAGGTATTCCCTGCCGCACCTTTTAACTAATGACTTGCCATTATGTGAGGTATTCCTGTCAGTAGGGACCTTAACTAATGACTTGCCATTATGTGGGAGGTATTCCTGCCGCACCTTTTAACCAATGACTTGCCATTATGTGGGAGGTATTCCTGCTGCACCTTTTAACTAATGACTTGCCATTATGTGGGAGGTATTCCTGCTGCACCTTTTAACTAATGACTTGCCATTATGTGGGAGGTATTCATGCCGCACCTTTTAACTAATGACTTGCCATTATGTGGGAGGTATTCCTGCCGCACCTTTTAACTAATGACTTGCCATTATGTGGGAGGTATTCCTGCCGCACCTTTTAACCAATGACTTGCCATTATGTGGGAGGTATTTCTGCTGCACCTATTAGCTAATGTCTTGCCATTATGTGGGAGGTATTCCTGCCGCACCTTTTAACTAATGACTTGCCATTATGTGGGAGGTATTCCTGCCGCACCTTTTAACCAATGACTTGCCATTATGTGGGAGGTATTCCTGCCGCACCTTTTAACCAATGACTTGCCATTATGGGAGGTATTCCTTGCCGCACCTTTTAACTAATGACTTGCCATTATGTGGGAGTGTATTCCTGCTGCACCTTTTAACTAATGACTTGCCATTATGTGGGAGGTATTCCTGCTGCACCTTTTAACTAATGACTTGCCATTATGTGGGAGGTATTCCTGCTGCACCTTTTAACTAATGACTTGCCATTATGTGGGAGGTATTCCTGCTGCACCTTTTAACTAATGACTTGCCATTATGTGGGGTATTCCTGCCGCACCTTTTAACTAATGACTTGCCATTATGTGGGAGGTATTCTGCCGCACCTTTTAGCTAATGACTTGCCATTATGTGGGAGGTATTCCTGCCGCACCTTTAACTAATGACTTGCCATTATGTGGGAGGTATTTCTTGCTGTAACCTTTTAACTAATGACTTAAGCAATATGTGGGAGGTATTTCTGTTGCACCTTTTAGCTAATGACTTGCCATTATGTGGGAGGTATTCCTGCTGCACCTTTTAAACTAATGACTTGCCATTATGTGGGAGGTATTCCTGCTGCACCTTTTAACTAATGACTTGCCATTATGTGGGAGGTATTCCTGCTGCACCTTTTAACTAATGACTTGCCATTATGTGGGAGGTATTCTGCTGCACCTTTTAACCAATGACTTGCCATTATGTGGGAGGTATTCCTGCTGCACCTTTTAACTAATGACTTGCCATTATGTGGGAGGTATTCCTGCTGCACCTTTTAACCAATGACTTGCCATTATGTGGGAGGTATTCTGCTGCACCTTTTAACTAATGACTTGCCATTATGTGGGAGGTATTCCTGCTGCACCTTTTAACTAATGACTTGTTATGTGGGAGTAGCCCTGTTGCACCTTAACTAATGACTTGCCATTATGTGGGAGGTATTCCTGCTGCACCTTTTAACTAATGACTTGCCATTATGTGGGAGGTATTCTAAGGCACCTTTTAACTAATGACTTGCCATTATGTGGGAGGTATTCTTGTTGCACCTTTTAACTAATGACTTGCCATTATGTGGGAGGTATTCCTGCCGCACCTTTTAACTAATGACTTGCCATTATGTGGGAGGTATTCCTGCTGCACCTTTTAACTAATGACTTGCCATTATGTGGGAGGTATTCCTGCTGCACCTTTTAACTAATGACTTGCCATTATGTGGGAGGTATTTGCTGCACTTTTTAACTAATGACTTGCCATTATGTGGGAGGTATTTCTGCTGCACCTTTTAGCTAATGACTTGCCATTATGTGGGAGGTATTCCTGCTGCACCTTTAACTAATGACTTGCCATTATGTGGGAGGTATTTCTGCTGCACCTTTTAACTCAATGACTTGCCATTATGTGGGAGGTATTTCTGCTGCACCTTTTAGCTAATGACTTGCCATTATGTGGGAGTGTATTCTGCTGCACCTTTTAACCAATGACTTGCCATTATGTGGGAGGTATTCCTGCTGCACCTTTTAACTAATGACTTGCCATTATGTGGGAGGTATTTCTGCTGCACCTTAGCTAATGACTTGCCATTATGTGGGAGGTATTCCTGCTGCACCTTTAACTAATGACTTGCCATTATGTGGGAGGTATTCCTGCTGCACCTTTTAACTAATGACTTGCCATTATGTGGGAGGTATTCCTGCTGCACCTTTTAATCAATGACTTGCCATTATGTGGGGGAGGTATTCCTGCTGCACCTTTTAACTAATGACTTGCCATTATGTGGGAGGTATTCCTGCTGCACCTTTAACTAATGACTTGCCATTATGTGGGAGGTATTCCTTGTTGCACCTTTAACTAATGATTTGCCATTATGTGGGAGGTATTCCTGCCGCACCTTTTAACTAATGACTTGCCATTATGTGGGAGGTATTCCTGTCAGCACCTTTTAATCCAATGACTTGCCATTATGTGGGAGGTATTCCTGCTGCACCTTTTAACTAATGACTTGCCATTATGTGAGGTATTCCTGCTGGTACCTTTTAACTAATGACTTGCCATTATGTGGGAGTGTATTTCTGCTGCACCTTTTAACTAATGACTTGCCATTATGTGGAGGTATTCTAAGCCATCTTTTAACTAATGACTTGCCATTATGTGGGAGGTATTCTGCCGCACCTTTTAACTAATGACTTGCCATTATGTGGGAGGTATTCCTGTTGCACCTTTTAACTAATGACTTGCCATTATGTGGGAGGTATTCCTGCCGCACCTTTTAACTAATGACTTGCCATTATGTGGGAGGTATTCCTGCTGCACCTTTTAACTAATGACTTGCCATTATGTGGGAGGTATTCCTGCCGCACCTTTTAACTAATGACTTGCCATTACGGGAGTGTATTCTGTTGCACCTTTTAACTAATGACTCTGGCTATTATGTGGAGTGTATTTCTGTTTCGCACCCATTAGCTAATGACTTGCCATTATGGGGGAGGTAGTATTTCTGCTGCACCTATTAGCTAATGTCTTGCCATTATGTGAGGTATTCCTGCTGCACCTTTAACTATTAATGACTTGCCATTATGTGGGAGTGTATTCCTGCCGTGCACCTTTTAACTAATGACTTGCCATTATGGGGAGGTATTCCTGCCGCACCTTTTAACTAATGACTTGCCATTATGTGGGAGGTATTCCTGCTGCACCTTTTAACTAATGACTTGCCATTATGTGGGAGGTATTCTTGTTGCATCTTTTAACTAATGACTTGCCATTATGTGGGAGGTATTCCTGCTGCACCTTTTAACTAATGACTTGCCATTATGTGGGAGGTATTCCTGCTGCACCTTTTAACTAATGACTTGCCATTATGTGGGAGGTATTCCTGCTGCACTTTTAACTAATGACTTGCCATTATGTGGGAGGTATTCCTGTTGCACCTTTTAACTAATGACTTGCCATTATGTGGGAGGTATTCCTGCTGCACCTTTTAACTAATGACTTGCCATTATGTGGGAGGTATTCCTGCTGCACCTTTTAACTAATGACTTGCCATTATGTGGGAGGTATTCCTGTTGCACCTTTTAACTAATGACTTGCCATTATGTGGGAGGTATTCCTGCTAAACCTTTTAACTAATGACTTGCCATTATGTGGGAGGTATTTCTGCTGCACCCATTAGCTAATGACTTGCCATTATGTGGGAGGTATTTCTGCTGCACCTATTAGCTAATGTCTTGCCATTATGTGGGAGGTATTCCTGTTGCACCTTTTAACTAATGACTTGCCATTATGTGGGAGGTATTCCTGCCGCACCTTTTAACTAATGACTTGCCATTATGTGGGAGGTATTCCTGCCGCACCTTTTAACTAATGACTTGCCATTATGTGGGAGGTATTCCTGCCGCACCTTTTAACTAATGACTTGCCATTATGTGGGAGGTATTCCTGTTGCACCTTTTAACTAATGACTTGCCATTATGTGGGAGGTATTCCTGCCGAACCTTTTAACTAATGACTTGCCATTATGTGGAGGTATTCCTGCCGCACCTTTAACTAATGACTTGCCATTATGTGGGAGGTATTCGCCGCACCTTTTAACTAATGACTTGCCATTATGTGGGAGGTATTCCTGCCGCACCTTTTAACTAATGACTTGCCATTATGTGGGGAGGTATTCCTGCCGCACCTTTTAACTAATGACTTGCCATTATGTGGGGAGGGTATTCTGCTGCACCCATTAGCTAATGACTTGCCATTATGTGGAGGTATTTCTGCTGCACCTATTAGCTAATGACTTGCCATTATGTGGGAGGTATTTTGGGTTGCACCCATTAGCTAACAATTTGCCATTATGTGGGGAGGTATTCCTGCCGCACCTTTTAACTAATGACTTGCCATTATGTGGGAGGTATTCCTGCTGCACCTTTTAACTAATGACTTGCCATTATGTGGGAGGTATTCCTGCCGCACCTTTTAACCAATGACTTGCCATTATGTGGGAGGTATTCCTGCTGCACCTTTAACTAATGACTTGCCATTATGTGGGAGGTATTCCTGCCGCACCTTTTAACTAATGACTTGCCATTATGTGGGGAGGTATTCCTGCCGCACCTTTTAACTAATGACTTGCCATTATGTGGGAGGTATCTCCTGCCGCACCTTTAACTAATGACTTGCCATTATGTGGGAGGTATTCCTGCCGCACCTTTTAACCACGACTTGCCATTATGTGGGAGTGTATTCCTGCCGCACCTTTTAACTAATGACTTGCCATTATGTGGGAGGTATTCCTGCTGCACCTTTCGTTCAATGACTTGCCATTATGTGGGAGGTATTCCTGCTGCACCTTTAACTAATGACTTGCCATTATGTGGGAGGTATTCTGCTGCACCTTTTAACTAATGACTTGCCATTATGTGAGGTATTCCTGCTGCACCTTTTAACTAATGACTTGCCATTATGTGGAGGTATTTCTGCTGCACCCATTAGCTAATGACTTGCCATTATGTGGAGGTATTCCTGCCGCACCTTTTAACTAATGACTTGCCATTATGTGGGAGGTATTCCTGCCGCACCTTTTAAACTAATGACTTGCCATTATGTGGGAGGTATTCCTGCCGCACCTTTTAACTAATGACTTGCCATTATGTGGGAGGTATTCCTGCTGCACCTTTTAACTAATGACTTGCCATTATGTGGGAGGTATTCCTTGCTGCACCTTTAACTAATGACTTGCCATTATGTGAGGTATTCCTGCCGCACCTTTTAACTAATGACTTGCCATTATGTGGGAGGTATTCTGCCGGGCACCTTTAACTAATGACTTGCCATTATGTGGGGAGGTATTCTTGCCGCACCTTTTAACTAATGACTTGCCATTATGTGGGAGGTATTCCTGCCGCACCTTTTAACTAATGACTTGCCATTATGTGGGAGGTATTCCTGCTGCACCTTTAACTAATGACTTGCCATTATGTGAGGTATTCCTGCTGCACCTTTTAACTAATGACTTGCCATTATGTGGGAGGTATTCCTGCTGCACCTTTTAACCAATGACTTGCCATTATGTGGGAGGTATTCCTCGCACCTTTTAACTAATGACTTGCCATTATGTGAGGTATTTCTGCTGCACCCATTAGCTAATGACTTGCCATTATGTGGGGAGGTATTCCTGCCGCACCTTTTAACTAATGACTTGCCATTATAGGAGGTATCTTGCCGCACCTTTAACTAATGACTTGCCATTATGTGGGAGGTATTCCTGCCGCACCTTTTAACTAATGACTTGCCATTATGTGGGAGGTATTCCTACAATTCCTTTTAACTAATGACTTGCCATTATGTGGGAGGTATTCCTGCTGCACCCCTTAGCTAATGACTTGCCATTATGTGGGAGGTATTCCTGCTGCACCTTTTAACTAATGACTTGCCATTATGTGGGAGGTATTCCCGTTGCACCTTTTAACTAATGACTTGCCATTATGTGGGAGGTATTCCTGCCGCACCTTTTAACTAATGACTTGCCATTATGTGGGAGGTATTTCTGCTGCACCCATTAGCTAATGACTCTGCTATTATGTGGAGGTATTCCTGCCGCACCTTTTAACTAATGACTTGCCATTATGTGGGAGGTATTCCTGCCGCACCTTTTTAATCCAATGACTTGCCATTATGTGGGAGGTATTCCTGCCGCACCTTTTAACTAATGACTTGCCATTATGTGGAGGTATTCCTGCTGCACCTTTTAACTAATGACTTGCCATTATGTGGGAGGTATTCCTGCCGCACCTTTTAACTAATGACTTGCCATTATGGGAGGTAGCCCTGCCGCACCTTTTAACTAATGACTTGCCATTATGTGGGAGGTATTTGCTGCACCCATTAGCTAATGACTTGCCATTATGTGGGAGGTATTCCTGCCGCACCTTTTAACTAATGACTTGCCATTATGTGGGAGGTATTCCTGCCGCACCTTTTAACTAATGACTTGCCATTATGTGGGAGGTATTCCTGCTGCACCTTTTAACTAATGACTTGCCATTATGTGGGAGGTATTCCTTTGCTGCACCTTTTAACTAATGACTTGCCATTATGTGGGAGGTATTCCTGCTGCAATCTTTAACTAATGACTTGCCATTATGTGGGAGGTATTCTTGCCGCACCTTTTAACTAATGACTTGCCATTATGTGGGAGGTATTCCTGCCGCACCTTTTAACTAATGACTTGCCATTATGTGGGAGGTATTCCCTGCTGCACCTTTAACTAATGACTTGCCATTATGTGGGAGGTATTCCTGTTGCACCTTTTAACTAATGACTTGCCATTATGTGGGAGGTATTCCTGCCGCACCTTTAACTAATGACTTGCCATTATGTGGGAGGTATTCCTGCTGCACCCATTAGCTAATGACTTGCCATTATGTGGGAGGTATTTCTGCTGCACCTATTAGCTAATATCTTGCCATTATGTGGGAGGTATTTCTGTTGCACCTTTTAACTAATGACTTGCCATTATGTGGGAGTGTATTCCTGTTGCACCTTTTAACTAATGACTTGCCATTATGTGGGAGGTATTCCTGCTGCACCTTTTAACTAATGACTTGCCATTATGTGGGAGGTATTCCTGCTGCACCTTTTAACTAATGTTCTACATGTGGGAGGTATTCCTGCTGCACCTTTTAACTAATGACTTGCCATTATGTGGGAGGTATTCCTGCTGCACCTTTTAACTAATGACTTGCCATTATGTGGGAGGTATTCCTGCTGCACCTTTTAACTAATGACTTGCCATTATGTGGGAGGTATTCCTGGTTGCACCTTTTAACTACACGTCTTGCCATTATGTGGAGGTATTCCTGCCGCACCTTTAACTAATGACTTGCCATTATGTGGGAGGTATTCCTGCTGCACCTTTTAACTAATGACTTGCCATTATGTGGGAGGTATCTGCTGCACCTTTAACCAATGCCTTGCCATTATGTGGGAGGTATTCCTGCCGCACCTTTTAACTAATGACTTGCCATTATGTGGGAGGTATTCCTGCCGCACCTTTTAACCAATGACTTGCCATTACAGGGAGTGTATTCCTGCTGCACCTTTTAACTAATGACTTGCCATTATGTGGAGTGTATTCCTGTTGCACCTTTTAACTAATGACTTGCCATTATGTGGGAGGTATTCCTGCCGGCACCTTTTAACTAATGGACTTGCCATTATGTGGAGTGTGTCTGTTGCACCTTTTAACTACTGACTTGCCATTATGTGGGAGGTATTCCTGCCGCACCTTTTAACTAATGTCTTGCCATTATGTGGGAGTGTATTTCTGCTGCACCTTTTAACTAATGACTTGCCATTATGTGGGAGGTATTCCTGCTGCACCTTTTAACTAATGACTTGCCATTATGTGGGAGGTATTTCTGCTTAATTTAACTAATGACTTGCCATTATGTGGGAGGTATTCTCAAGCTGCACCTTTTAACTAATGACTTGCCAGCCATGTGGGAGACTCCTGCTGCACCTTTTAACTAATGACTTGCCATTATGTGGGAGGTATTCCTGCTGCACCTTTTAACTAATGACTTGCCATTATGTGGGAGGTATTCCTGCTGCACCTTTTAACTAATGACTTGCCATTATGTGGAGTGTATTCCTGCTGCACCTTTTAACTAATGACTTGCCATTATGTGGGAGGTATTCCTGCCGCACCTTTTAACTAATGACTTGCCATTATGTGGGAGGTATTCCTGCCGCACCTTTTAACTAATGACTTGCCATTATGTGGGAGGTATTCCTGCTGCACCTTTTAACTAATGTCTTGCCATTATGTGGAGTGTATTTCTGCTGCAATTTTTAACTAATGACTTGCCATTATGTGGGAGGTATTCCTGCTGCACCTTTTAACTAATGACTTGCCATTATGGGAGGTATTCCTGCCGCACCTTTTAACCAATTTGCCATTATGTGGGAGGTATTCCTGCTGCATCTTTTAACTTAATGACTTGCCATTATGTGGGAGGTATTCCTGTTGCACCTTTTAACTAATGACTTGCCATTATGTGGGAGGTATTCCTGTTGCACCTTTTAACTAATGACTTGCCATTATGTGGGAGGTATTCTTGCTGCACCTTTTAACCAATGACTTGCCATTATGTGGGAGGTATTCCTGCTGCACCTTTTAACCAATGACTTGCCATTATGTGGGAGGTATTCCTGCTGCACCTTTTAACTAATGACTTGCCATTATGTGGGAGGTATTCCTGCTGCACCTTTTAACTAATGACTTGCCATTATGTGGAGGTATTCCTGCTGCACCTTTTAACTAATGACTTGCCATTATGTGGGAGGTATTCCTGCTGCACCTTTTAACTAATGACTTGCCATTATGTGGGAGGTATTTCTGCTGCACCCATTAGCTAATGACTTGCCATTATGTGGAGGTATTTCTGCTGCACCTATTAGCTAATGTCTTGCCATTATGTGGGAGGTATTCCTGTTGCACCTTTTAACCAATGACTTGCCATTATGTGGGAGTGTATTCCTGCTGCACCTTTTAACTAATGACTTGCCATTATGTGGAGGCTTTGCTGTACCTTTTAACTAATGACTTGCCATTATGTGGGAGGTATTCCTGTTGCACCTTTTAACTAATGACTTGCCATTATGTGGGAGGTATTCCTGCTGCACCTTTTAACTAATGACTGCCATTATGTGGAGGTATTCCTGCTGCACCTTTTAACTAATGACTTGCCATTATGTGGGAGGTATTCCTGCTGCACCTTTAACTAATGACTTGCCATTATGTGAGGTATTCTGGTTGCACCTTTTAACTAATGACTGTTAATATGTGGGGAGGTATTCCTGCTGCACCTTTTAACTAATGACTTGCCATTATGTGGGAGGTATTCTGTTGCACCTTTTAACTAATGACTTGCCATTATGTGGGAGGTATTCCTGCTGCACCTTTTAACTAATGACTTGCCATTATGTGGGAGTGTATTCCTGCCGCACCTTTTAACTAATGACTTGCCATTATGTGGGAGTGTATTTCTGCTGCACCTTTTAACTAATGACTTGCCATTATGTGGGAGGTATTCCTGTTGCACCTTTTAACTAATGACTTGCCATTATGTGGGAGGTATTCCTGCCGCACCTTTTAACTAATGACTTGCCATTATGTGGGAGGTATTCCTGCTGCACCTTTTAACTAATGACTTGCCATTATGTGGGAGGTATTTCTGCTGCACCCATTAGCTAATGACTTGCCATTATGTGAGGTATTCCTGCTGCACCTTTTAACTAATGACTTACAATATGTGAGGTATTCCTGCTGCACCTTTTAACTAATGACTTGCCATTATGTGGGAGGTATTCCTGCCGCACCTTTTAACTAATGACTTGCCATTATGTGGGAGGTATTCCTGTTGCACCTTTTAACTAATGACTTGCCATTATGGGAGGTATTCCTGCTGCACCTTTTAACTAATGACTTGCCATTATGTGGGAGGTATTTCTGCTGCACCTTTAACTAATGACTTGCCATTATGTGGGAGGTATTCCTGCTGCACCTTTTAACTAATGACTTGCCATTATGTGGGAGGTATCTCTGCCGCACCTTTAACTAATGACTTGCCATTATGTGGGAGGTATTCCTGCTGCACCTTTTAACTAATGACTGTCATTGGTGGGAGGTATTCCTGCCGCACCTTTTAACTAATGACTTGCCATTATGTGGGGAGGTATTCTTGCTGCACCTTTTAACTAATGACTTGCTATTATGTGGGAGGTATTCCTGCTGCACCTTTTAACCAATGACTTGCCATTATGTGGGAGGTATTCCTGCTGCACCTTTTAACTAATGACTTGCCATTATGTGGGAGGTATTTCTGCTGCACCCATTAGCTAATGACTTGCCATTATGTGGGAGGTATTCCTGCTGCACCTTTTAACTAATGACTTGCCATTATGTGGGAGGTATTCCTGTTGCACCTTTTAACTAATGACTTGCCATTATGGGAGGTATTCCTGCTGCACCTTTAACTAATGACTTGCCATTATGTGGGAGGTATTCCTGCTGCACCTTTTAACTAATGACTTGCCATTATGTGGGAGGTATTTCTGCTGCACCCATTAGCTAATGACTTGCCATTATGTGGAGGTATTCCTGCCGCACCTTTTAACTAATGACTTGCCATTATGTGGGAGGTATTCCTGCTGCACCTTTTAACTAATGACTTGCCATTATGTGGGAGGTATTCCTGCCGGGCATCTTTAACTAATGACTTGCCATTATGTGGGAGGTATTCCTGCTGCACCTTTTAACTAATGACTTGCCATTATGTGGAGTGTATTTCTGCTGCACCCATTAGCTAATGACTTGCCATTATGTGGAGTGTATTTCTGTTGCACCTATTAATGTCTTGCCATTATGTGGGAGGTATTCCTGCCAACCTTTTAACTAATGACTTGCCATTATGTGGGAGGTATTCCTGCTGCACCTTTTAACTAATGACTTGCCATTATGTGGGAGGTATTTCTGCTGCACCTTTTAACTAATGACTGCCATTATAGGGAGGTATTCCTGCTGCACCTTTAACCAATGACTTGCTAACAGGGAGGTATTCCTGCTGCACCTTTTAACTAATGACTTGCCATTATGTGGGAGGTATTCCTGCCGCACCTTTTAACTAATGACTTGCCATTATGTGGGAGGTATTTCTGCTGCACCTTTAACTAATGACTTGCCATTATGTGGGAGGTATTCCTGCTGCACCTTTTAACTAATGACTTGCCATTATGGGGAGGTATTCCTGCTGCACCTTTTAACTAATGACTTGCCATTATGTGGGAGGTATTCCTGCCGCACCTTTTAACTAATGACTTGCCATTATGTGGGAGGTATTCCTGCTGCACCTTTTAACTAATGACTTGCCATTATGTGGGAGGCTCCTGTTGCACCTTTTAACTAATGACTTGCCATTATGTGGGAGGTATTCCTGCTGTGTAACTCCTTAACTAATGACTTGCCATTATGTGGGAGGTATTCCTGCTGCACCTTTTAACTAATGACTTGCCATTATGTGGGAGGTATTCCTGCTGCACCTTTTAACTAATGACTTGCCATTATGTGGGAGGTATTCCTGCTGCACCTTTAACTAATGACTTGCCATTATGTGGGAGTGTATTCCTGCTGCACCTTTTAACTAACGACTTGCCATTATGTGGGAGGTATTCCCGTTGCACCTTTTAACTAATGACTTGCCATTATGTGGGAGGTATTCCTGCTGCACCTTTTAACTAATGACTTGCCATTATGTGGGAGGTATTCCTGCCGCACCTTTTAACTAATGACTTGCCATTATGTGGGAGGTATTTCTGCTGCACCTTTTAACTAATGACTTGCCAATATGTGGGAGGTATTCCTGCTGCACCTTTTAACTAATGACTTGCCATTATGTGGGAGGTATTCCCAAGGCATCTTTAACTAATGACTTGCCATTATGTGGGAGGTATTCCTGCTGCACCTTTTAACTAATGACTTGCCATTATGTGGGAGGTATTTCTGCTGCACCCATTAGCTAATGACTTGCCATTATGTGGGAGGTATTCTTGCCGCACCTTTTAACTAATGACTTGCCAATATGTGTGGGAGGTATTCCTGGTTGCACCTTTTACTAATGACTTGCCATTATGTGGGAGGTATTCTGCTGCACCTTTAACCAATGACTTGCCATTATGTGGGAGGTATTCTGCTGCACCTTTTAACCAATGACTTGCCATTATGTGGGAGGTATTCTGCTGCACCTTTTAATTAATGACTGCCATTATGTGAGGTATTTCTTGCTGCAACTGGTTAGCCAATGACTTGCCATTATGTGGGAGGAATTTCTGCTGCACCTATTAGCTAATGACTTGCCATTATGTGGGAGGTATTTGCTGCACCTATTAGCTAATGACTTGCCATTATGTGGAGGTATTCGTTGCACCCATTAGCTAATGACTTGCCATTATGGAGGTATTTTGCTGCACCCATTAGCTAATGTCTTGCCATTATGTGGAGTGTATTTCTGTTTGCACCTTTTAGCTAATGACTTGCCATTATGTGGGAGGTATTTCTGCTGCACCCATTAGCTAATGTCTTGCCATTATGTGGGAGGTATTTCTTTGCTGCACCTTTTAGCTAATGACTTGCCATTATGTGGGAGGTATTTCTGCTGCACTCCATTAGCTAATGTCTTGCCATTATGTGGGAGGTATTCCTGCTGCACTCATTAGCTAATGACTTGCGATTATGTGGGAGGTATTCCTGCTGCACCTTTAACTAATGACTTGCCATTATGTGGAGTGTATTTCTGCTGCACCCATTAGCTAATGACTTGCCATTATGTGGGAGGTATTTCTGCTGCACCCATTAGCTAATGTCTTGCCATTATGTGGGATATTTCTGTTGCACCTTTTAGCTAATGACTTGCCATTATGTGGGAGGTATTTCTGTTGCACCCATTAGCCAATGTCTTGCCATTATGTGGGAGGTATTTCTACACCCATTAGCTAATGTCTTGCCATTATGTGGAGGTATTTCTGCTGCACCCATTAGCTAATGTCTTGCCATTATGTGGGAGGTATTTCTGTTGCACCCATTAGCTAATGTCTTGCCATTATGTGGGAGGTATTTCTGCTGCACCTTTTAGCTAATGACTTGCCATTATGTGGGAGGTATTTCTGTTGCACCCATTAGCTAATGTCTTGCCATTATGTGGGAGGTATTTCTCAAGGCATCCATTAGCTAATGTCTTGCCATTATGTGGGAGGTATTTCTGCTGTACACATTAGCTAATGTTCTGCTATTATGTGGGAGGTATTTTGCCAGACCCATTAGCTAATGACTTGCCATTATGTGGGAGTGTATTTCTGTTGCACCCATTAGCTAATGTCTTGCCATTATGTGGGAGGTATTTCTGTTTGCACCCATTAGCTAATGTCTTGCCATTATGTGGGAGGTATTTCTGCTGCACCTTTTAGCTAATGACTTGCCATTATGTGGGAGTGTATTTCTGCTGCACCCATTAGCTACTGTCTTGCTATTGGTGTGGAGGTATTTCTGCTGCACCCATTAGCTAATGACTGCCATTATGTGGAGGTATTTCTGTTGCACCCATTAGCTAATGTCTTGCCATTATGTGGGAGGTATTTCTGCTGCACCTATTAGCTAATGACTTGCCATTATGTGGGAGGTATTTACACCCATTAGCTAATGTCTTTTGCCATTATGTGGGAGGTATTTTGCTGCACCTTTTAGCTAATGACTTGCCATTATGTGCGAGGTATTCCTGCTGCACCTTTAACTAATGTCTTGCCATTATGTGGGAGGTATTTCAGTTGCACCCATTAGCTAATGACTGCTACTATGGGAGGTATTTCTTGCTGCACCCATTAGCTAATGTCTTGCCATTATGTGGGAGGTATTTCTGCTGCACCTTTTAGCCAATGACTTGCCATTATGGGAGGTATTTCTGTTGCACCTTTAACCAATGACTTGCCATTATGTGGGAGTGTATTTTCCTGCTGCACCCATTAGCTAATGACTTGCCATTATGTGGAGGTATTTCTGTTGCACCCATTGGCTAATGTCTTGCCATTGTGTGGGAGGCATTTGTTGCACCTATTAGCTAATGTCTTGCCATTATGTGGGAGGTATTCCTGTTGCACTCATTAGCTAATGACTTGCTAATATGTGGGAGGTATTTTCTGCTGCACCCATTAGCTAATGTCTTGCCATTATGTGGGAGGTATTTCTGCTGCACCCATTAGCTACTGTCTTGCCATTATGTGGGAGGTATTCCCCTTGCTGCAATCTATTAGCTAATGACTTGCCATTATGTGGGAGGTATTCCTGCTGCACCTTTTAGCTAATGACTTGCCATTATGTGGGAGGTATTTCTGCTGCACTTTAACTAATGACTTGCCATTATGTGGGAGGTATTTCTGTTGCACCCATTAGCTAATGACTTGCCATTATGTGGGAGGTATTTCTGCTGCACCCATTAGCTAATGACTTGCCATTATGTGGGAGGTATTTCTGCTGCACCCATTAGCTAATGTCTTGCCATTATGTGGGAGGTATTTCTGCTGCACCCATTAGCTAATGTCTTGCCATTATGTGGGAGGTATTCCTGCTGCACCTATTAGCTAATGACTTGCCATTATGTGGGAGGTATTTCTGTTGCACTCATTAGCTAATGTCTTGCCATTATGTGGAGGTATTTTTGCTGCGTCCATTAGCCAATGTCTTGCCATTATGTGGGAGGTATTCCCTGCTGCACTCATTAGCTAATGACTTGCCATTATGTGGGAGTGTATCTGTTGCACCTTTTAGCTAATGACTTGCCATTATGTGGGAGGTATTCCTGCTGCACCTTTTAACTAATGACTTGCCATTATGTGGGAGGTATTTCTGCTGCACCTATTAGCTAATGACTTGCCATTATGTGAGGTATTTCTGCTGCACCTTTTAGCTAATGACTTGCCATTATGTGGAGGTATTTCCTGCTGCACCTTTTAGCTAATGACTTGCCATTATGTGGGAGGTATTTCTGCTGCACCATTAGGCCAGCCAGACTTGGCCATTATGTGGGAGGTATTTCTGTTGCACCCATTAGCTAATGTCTTGCCATTATGTGGAGGTATTTCTGCTGCACCTTTAGCCAATGACTTGCCATTATGTGGGAGGTATTTCTGCTGCACCTTTTAACTAATGACTTGCCATTATGTGGGAGGTATTTCTGCTGCACCCATTAGCTAATGACTTGCCATTATGTGGGAGGTATTTCTGCACCCATTAGCTAATGTCTTGCCATTATGTGGGAGGTATTTCTGCTGCACCCATTAGCTAATGTCTTGCCATGATGTGGAGGTATTCCTGCTGCACCTATTAGCTAATGACTTGCCATTATGTGGGAGGTATTTGCTGCACCCATTAGCTAATGTCTTGCCATTATGTGGGAGGTATTTCTGTTGCACCTCCATTAGCTAATGTCTTGCCATTATGTGGAGGTAGCCTTTGCTGCACCATTAGCTAATGTCTTGCCATTATGTGGGAGGTATTTCTGTTGCACCATTAGCTAATGTCTTGCCATTATGTGGGAGGTATTTCTGTTGCACCCATTAGCTAATGTCTTGCCAATATGTGGGAGGTATTTCTGCTGCATCCATTAGCTAATGTCTTGCCATTATGTGGGAGGTATTTCGTTAAGAATTAGCTAATGTCTTGCCATTATGTGGGAGGTATTTGCTGCACCCATTAGCTAATGTCTTGCCATTATGTGGGAGGTATTTGGTGCACCCATTAGCTAATGTCTTGCCATTATGTGGGAGGTATTTCTGCTGCACCCATTAGCTACTGTCTTGCCATTATGTGGAGGTATTTCTGCTGCACCCATTAGCTAATGTCTTGCCATTATGTGGGAGGTATTTCTGCTGCACCTTTTAGCTAATGACTTGCCATTATGTGGGAGGTATTTTTGCTGCACCTTTTAACTAATGACTTGCCATTATGTGGGAGGTATTTCTGCTGCATCTCCATTAGCTAATGACTTGCCATTATGTGGGAGGTATTTCTCATGTACCCATTAGCTAATGTCTTGCCATTATGTGGGAGGTATTTCTTTGCTGCACCCATTAGCTAATGTCTTGCCATTATGTGGAGGTATTCCTGCTGCACTCATTAGCTAATGACTTGCCATTATGTGGGAGGTATTTCTGTTGCACCCATTAGCTAATGTCTTGCCATTATGTGGGAGGTATTCCTGCTGCACCTATTAGCTAATGACTTGCCATTATGTGGGAGTGTATTCCTGCTGCAATCTATTAGCTAATGACTTGCCATTATGTGGGAGTGTATTTCTGCTGCACCCATTAGTCACAATGTCTGCCATTATGTGGGAGGTATTTCTGTTGCACCCATTAGCTAATGTCTTGCCATTATAAAAGTATATCCTCCACACCCATTACCAACATTCCCCATTATGGGAGGGTTCTCGTCTTTGCACCTATTAGCTAATGACTTGCCATTATGTGGAGTGTATTCCTGCTGCACCTATTAGCTAATGACTTGCCATTATGTGGGAGGTATTCCCTGCTGCACCTTTTAACTAATGATCATGCCATGTGAGGTATTTTTGCTGCACCCTTTAGCTAATGACTGCCATGTTTATGTGAGTGTATTTCTGCTGCACCTTTTAGCTAATGACTTGCCATTATGTGGGAGTGTATTTCTGCTGCACCTTTTAGCTAATGACTTGCCATTATGTGGGAGGTATTTCTGTTGCACCTTTTAGCTAATGTCTTGCCATTATGTGGGAGGTATTTCTGTTGCACCTTTTAGCTAATGACTTGCCATTATGTGGGAGGTATTTCTGCTGCACCTTTTAGCTAATGACTTGCCATTATGTGGGAGGTATTTCTGCTGCACCTTTTAGCTAATGACTTGCCATTATGTGGGAGGTATTTCTGCTGCACCTTTTAGCTAATGTCTTGCCATTATGGAGGTATTTCCCTTGCTGCACCTTTTAGCTAATGACTTGCCATTATGTGGGAGGTATTTTTGCTGCACCCATTAGCTAATGTCTTGCCATTATGTGGGAGGTATTTCCTTGCTGCACCTTTTAGCTAATGACTTGCCATTATGTGGGAGGTATTCCTGCTGCACCTTTTAACTAATGACGGCTATTATTTGGGAGGTATTTCTGTTGCACCTTTGAATCAATGACTTGCCATTATGTGGGAGGTATTTCTGTCAGTACCTTTTAACTAATGACTTGCCATTATGTGGGAGGTATTCCTGCGTACCTATTAGCTAATGACTTGCCATTATGTGGGAGGTATTCCTGCTGCACCTTTTAACTAATGACTTGCCATTATGTGGGAGGGTATTTCTGCTGCACCCATTAGCTAATGTCTTGCCATTATGTGGGAGGTATTTCTGTTAACTCATTAGCTAATGTCTTGCCATTATGTGGGAGGTATTTTTACACCTATTAGCTAATGTCTTGCCATTATGTGGGAGGTATTTCTGCTGCACCTTTTAGCTAATGACTTGCCATTATGTGGGAGGTATTTCTGCTGCACCCATTAGCTAATGTCTTGCCATTATGTGGGAGGTATTTCTGCTGCACCTATTAGCTACTGTCTTGCCATTATGTGGGAGGTATTTCTGCTGCACCCATTAGCTAATGACTTGCCATTATGGAGGTATTCTTGCTGCACCTATTAGCTAATGACTTGCCATTATGTGGGAGTGTATTCCTGCTGCACCTATTAGCTAATGACTTGCCATTATGTGGGAGGTATTCCTGCTGCACCTATTAGCTAATGACTTGCCATTATGTGGGAGGTATTCCTGCTGCACCTATTAGCTAATGACTTGCCATTATGTGGGAGGTATTCCTGCTGCACCTTTTAACTAATGACTTGCCATTATGGGAGGTATTCCTGTTGCACCTATTAGCTAATGACTTGCCATTATGTGGAGGTATTCCTGCCGCACCTTTTAACTAATGATTTGCCATTATGTGGGAGGTATTCCTGCCGCACCTTTTAACTAATGACTTGCCATTATGTGGGAGGTATTCCTGCTGCACCTATTAGCTAATGACTTGCCATTATGTGGGAGGTATTCCTGCCGCACCTTTTAACCAATGACTTGCCATTATGTGGGAGGTATTTCTGTTGCACCCATTAGCTAATGTCTTGCCATTATGTGGAGGTATTCCTGCTGTACCCATTGCTAGCTAATGTCTTGCCATTATGTGGGAGGTATTTCTTGCTGCACCTTTAGCTAATGACTTGCCATTATGGAGGTATTTCTGCTGCAACTCCATTAGCCAATGTCTTGCCATTATGTGGAGTGTATTTCTGTTGCACCTATTAGCTAATGTCTTGCTATTATGTGGAGGTATTTGCTGCACCCATTAGCTAATGACTTGCCATTATGTGGAGTGTATTCCTGCTGCACCTATTAGCTAATGACTTGCCATTATGTGGGAGGTATTCCTGCTGCACCTATTAGCTAATGACTTGCCATTATGTGGGAGGTATTCCTGCCGCACCTTTTAGCTAATGACTTGCCATTATGTGGGAGGTATTTGCCGCACCTTTAACTAATGACTTGCCATTATGTGGGAGGTATTTCTGCTGCACCCATTAGCTAATGTCTTGCCATTATGTGGGAGGTATTCCTGTTAAATTTGCCAGCTAATGACTTGCCATTATGTGGGAGGTATTCCTGCTGCACCCATTAGGCCAATGTCTTGCCATTATGTGGGAGGTATTTCTTTATTGCACCTTTTAACTATTAATGACTTGCCATTATGTGGGAGGTATTTCTGTTGCACCATTAGTTGGCTGTCTTGCCATTATGTGGGAGGTATTCTGCTGCACCTTTTAACTAATGACTTGCCATTATGTGGGAGGTATTTGCTGCACTCCATTAGCTAATGTCTTGCCATTATGTGGAGTGTATTCCTGCTGCACCCATTAGCTAATGTCTTGCCATTATGTGGAGGTATTCCTGCTGCACCTATTAGCTAATGACTTGCCATTATGTGGGAGGTATTTCTGCTGCACCCATTAGCTAATGACTTGCCATTATGTGGGAGGTATTCCTGCTGCACCCATTAGCTAATGACTGCCATTATGTGGAGGTATTCCTGCTGCACCTATTAGCTAATGACTTGCCATTATGTGGGAGGTATTCCTGCCGCACCTTTAACCAATGACTTGCCATTATGTGGGAGGCATTCTGTTGCACCTATTAGCTAATGACTTGCCATTATGTGGGAGGTATTCTGCTGCACCTTTTAACTAATGACTTGCCATTATGTGGGAGGTATTTGCTGCATCTCCATTAGCTAATGTCTTGCCATTATGTGGGAGGTATTCCTGCTGTACCCATTAGCTAATGTCTTGCCATTATGTGGGAGGTATTTCTGCTGCACCTTTTAGCTAATGACTTGCCATTATGTGGGAGGTATTTCTGCTGCATCCATTAGCTAATGTCTTGCCATTATGTGGGAGTGTATTTCTGCTGCACCTATTAGCTAATGTCTTGCCATTATGTGGGAGGTATTTCTAAGGTAACTCTAATAGCTTAATGACTTGCCATTATGTGGGAGGTATTCCTGCTGCACCTATTAGCGAATGACTTGCCATTATGTGGGAGGTATTCCTGCTGCACTCATTAGCTAATGACTTGCCATTATGTGGGAGGTATTCCCTGCTGCACCTTTTAGTTAATGACTTGCCATTATGTGGGAGGTATTTCTGCTGCACTTTTGCACTAATGACTTGCCATTATGTGGGAGGTATTTCTGTTGCACCCATTAGCTAATGTCTTGCCATTATGTGGGAGGTATTCCTGCTGCACCTATTAGCTAATGACTTGCCATTATGGGAGGTATTCCTGCTGCACCCATTAGCTACTGTCTTGCCATTATGTGGAGGTATTTCTTTGCTGCACCTTTAACTAATGACTTGCCATTATGTGGGAGGTATTCCTGCTGCACCCATTAGCTAATGTCTTGCCATTATGTGGGAGGTATCTCTGCTGCACCTTTAACCAATGACTTGCCATTATGTGGGAGGGTATTTCTGCTGCACCCATTAGCTAATGTCTTGCCATTATGTGGAGGTATTCCTGCTGCACCCATTAGCTAATGTCTTGCCATTATGTGGGAGGTATTCCTGCTGCACCTATTAATAATGACTTGCCACTATGTGGAGGTACTTGCTGCACCCATTAGCCAATGACTTGCCATTATGTGGGAGGTATTCCTGCTGCACCTATTAGCTAATGACTTGCCATTATGTGGGAGGTATTCCTGCTGCACCTATTAGCTAATGACTTGCCATTATGTGGGAGGTATTCCTGCTGCAGAATCTTTAGCTAATGACTTGCTAATAGGAGGTATTTCTGCCGCACCTTTTAACTAATGACTTGCCATTATGTGGGAGGTATTTCTGCTGCACCCATTAGCTAATGTCTTGCCATTATGTGGAGTGTATTCCTGTTGCATCTATTAGCTAATGACTTGCCATTATGTGGGAGGTATTCCTGCTGCACCCATTAGCTAATGTCTTGCCATTATGTGGGAGGTATTTCTGCTGCACCTTTTAACTAATGACTTGCCATTATGTGGGAGGGCTCCTGCTGCACATTTTAGCTAATAACTTGCCATTATGTGGGAGGTATTCCTGCTGCACCTATTAGCTAATGACTTGCCATTATGTGGGAGGTATTCCTGCTGCACTATTAGCCAATGACTTGCCATTATGTGGGAGGTATTTCTGCTGCACCTTTTAGCTAATGACTTGCCATTATGTGGGAGGTATTCCTGCTGCACCTTTTAACTAATGACTTGCCATTATGTGGGAGGTATTTCTGCTGCACCCATTAGCTAATGTCTTGCCATTATGTGGGAGGTATTCCCTGCTGCACCCAGCTAGCTAATGTCTTGCCATTATGTGGGAGGTATTTCTGTTGCACCTTTTAGCTAATGACTTGCCATTATGTGGGAGGTATTTCTGCTGCACCCATTAGCTAATGTCTTGCCATTATGTGGGAGGTATTTCTGCTGCACTCATTAGCTGTCTGCCATTATGTGGGAGGTATTTCTGCTGCACCCATTAGCTAATGACTTGCCATTATGTGGGAGGTATTCCTGCTGCACCTATTAGCTAATGGGATTTTATTATGTGGGAGTGTGTGGGCCTTGCTGCACCTATTAGCTAATGACTTGCCATTATGTGAGGTATTCCTGCTGACCTATTAGCTAATGACTTGCCAATAAGTGTGGAGGTATTCCTGCTGCACCTATTAGCTAATGACTTGCCATTATGTGGAGGTATTCCTGCTGCACCTTTAACTAATGACTTGCCATTATGTGGGAGGTATTCCTGCCGCACCTTTTAACTAATGACTTGCCATTATGTGGGAGGTATTCCTGCTGCACCTTTTAACCAATGACTTGCCATTATGTGGGACATATTCCCTGCTGCACCTTTTAACTAATGACTTGCCATTATGTGGGAGGTATTCCTGCTGCACTCATTAGCTAATGACTTGCCATTATGTGGGAGGTATTCCTGCTGCACCTATTAGCTAATGACTTGCCATTATGTGGGAGGTATTCTGCTGCACCTTCCTTTAACTAATGACTTGCTATTATGGGAGGCCTGCTGCACCTTTTAACTAATGACTTGCCATTATGTGGGAGGTATTCCTGCTGCACCTATTAGCTAATGACTTGCCATTATGTGGGAGGTATTTCTGCCGAACCTATTAGCTAAGCTGATCACAGCTATGTGGGAGGTATTTCTGCCGGGCACCTTTAGCTAATGACTTGCCATTATGTATATTCTGCTGCACCTTTTAACTAATGACTTGCCATTATGTGGGGAGGTATTCCTGCCGCACCTTTTAACTAATGACTTGCCATTATGTGGAGGTATTTCTGCTGCACATTTTAGCTAATGACTTGCCATTATGTGGGAGGTATTTCTCTTGCCAGACCTTTAGCTAATGACTTGCCATTATGTGGGAGGTATTTCTGCTGCACCTATTAGCTAATGACTTGCCATTATGTGGAGGTATTTCTGTTGCACCTATTAGCTAATGACTTGCCATTATGTGGGATATTTCTGTCAAAATTCCTTTAGCTAATGACTTGCCATTATGTGGGAGGTATTTCTGCTGCACCCATTAGCTAATGTCTTGCCATTATGTGGGAGGTATTCCTGCTGCACCCATTAGCTAATGTCTTGCCATTATGTGGGAGTGTATTTCTGCTGCACCTTTTAGCTAATGACTTGCCATTATGTGGGAGTGTATTCTTGCTGCACCTATTAGCTAAGGACTTTCACACAGTGTATGTGATTTTTGTCATATACCTTTTAGCCAATGAGACTTGCCATTATGTGTGGAGGTATTCCTGCCGCACCTTTTAACTAATGACTTGCCATTATGTGGGAGGTATTCCTGCTGCACCCATTAGCTAATGTCTTGCCATTATGTGGGAGGTATTCCTGCTGGGGCACCCATTAGCTAATGACTTGCCATTATGGGAGGTATTCCTGCTGCACCTATTAGCTAATGACTTGCCATTATGTGGGAGGTATTTCTGCCGCACCTTTTAGCTAATGACTTGCCATGTGTATATTCGCCGCACCTTTTAACTAATGACTTGCCATTATGTGAGGTATTTTTGCCAGACCCATTAGCTAATGTCTTGCCATTATGTGGGAGTGTATTCCTGCTGCACCCATTAGCTAATGCTGTCTTGCCATTATGTGGGAGGTATTTCTGCTGCACCTTTTAGCTAATGACTTGCCATTATGTGGGAGGTATTTCTGGGTTTTTGCCCATTAGCCTAACGTCTGTCATTATGGGAGGTATTTCTGTTGCACCTTTTAGCTAATGTCTTGCCATTATGTGGGAGGTATTTGCTGTATTCCTTTTAGCTAATGTCTTGCCATTATGTGGGAGGTATTTCTGCTGCACCCATTAGCTAATGTCTTGCCATTATGTGGGAGGTATTTTCGTTGCACTTTAGCTAATGACTTGCCATTATGTGGGAGTGTTTCTGTGGTTGTGTCCCTTTTAACTAATGACTTGCCATTATGTGGGAGGTATTTCTGTTGCACCCATTAGCTAATGACTTGCCATTATGTGGGAGGTATTTCTGCTTGTAACTCCATTAGGCTAATATTCTGCCATTATGTGGGAGGTATTCCTGCTGCACCCATTAGCTAATTGGTCTTGCCATTATGTGAGGTATTCCTGCTGCACCCATTAGCTAATGACTTGCCATTATGTGGGAGGTATTTACAGACCCATTAGCTAATGACTTGCCATTATGTGGGAGGTATTTCTGTTGCACCCATTAGCTAATGTCTTGCCATTATGTGGGAGGTAGATTTGAGCACCCATTAGCTAATGACTGTTACTATGTGGGAGGTATTCCTGCTGCAATTCCATTAGCTAATGACTTGCCATTATGTGGGGAGGTATTTCTGCTGCACCCATTAGCTAATGTCTTGCCATTATGTGGGAGGTATTTCTGTTGCACCCATTAGCTAATGTCTTGCCATTATGTGGGAGGTATTTCATGCTGCACCTTTGTTAATGACTTGCCATTATGTGGGAGGTATTTCTGTTGCACCCATTAGCTAATGTCTTGCCATTATGTGAGGTATTTCTGCTGCACCTTTTAGCTAATGACTTGCCATTATGTGGGAGGTATTTCTGTTGCACCCATTAGCTAATGTCTTGCCATTATGTGGGAGGTATTTTTGCTGCACCTTTTAGCTAATGACTTGCCATTATGTGGGAGGTATTTCTGTTGCACCCATTGGGGCCAATGTCTTGCCACTATGTGGGAGGTATTTCTGCTGCACCTATTAGCTAATGACTTGCCATTATGTGGGAGGTATTTCTGCTGCACCCATTAGCTAATGACTTGCCATTATGTGGGAGATGGGTATTTCTGCCGCACCCATTAGCTAATGACTTGCCATTATGTGGGAGGTATTTCTGCTGCACCCATTAGCCATGACTTGCCATTATGTGATATTTATTATGCTCCCATTGTATAATGACTTGCCATTATGTGGGAGGTATTTCTGCTGCACCTTTTAGCTAATGACTTGCCATTATGAGGTATTTCTGCTGCACCCATTAGCTAATGACTTGCCATTATGTGGGAGGTATTTCTGCTGCACCTATTAGCTAATGTCTTGCCATTATGTGGGAGGTATTCCTGCTGCACTCATTAGCTAATGTCTTGCCATTATGTGGGAGGTATTTCTGTTGCACCTATTGTCAATGACTTGCCATTATGTGGGAGGTATTTCTGTTGCACCCATTAGCTAATGTCTTGCCATTATGTGGGAGGTATTTCTGTTGCACCTTTTAGCTAATGACTTGCCATTATGTGGGAGGTATTTCTGCTGCACCCATTAGCTAATGTCTTGCCATTATGTGGGAGTGGGAGTTTCGTTGCACCTTTTAGCTAATGACTTGCCATTATGTGGGAGGTATTCCTGCTGCACCTTTTAACTAATGACTTGCCATTATGTGGGAGGTATTTTGTCATACCCCATTAGCTAATGACTGCCATTATGTGGGAGTGTATTTCTGCCACCCAGCTAGCTAATGATTTGCATATGGCTGTGAGGTATTTCTGTTGCATCCATTAGCTAATGACTGTCATGTGGAGTGTATTTCTGCTGCACCCATTAGCTAATGACTTGCCATTATGTGGGAGTGTATTTCTTGCTGCACCTTTTAGCTAATGACTTGCCATTATGTGGGAGGTATTTCTCTGCTGCACTCATTAGCTAATGACTTGCCATTATGTGGAGGTATTTCTGTTGCACCTATTAGCTAATGTCTTGCCATTATGTGGGAGGTATTCCTGCTGTCCTGCTAGGGCCATTCTGGCTATTGTGTGGATGTATTTCTGTTGCACCCATTAGCTAATGCCTTGCCATTATGTGGGAGGTATTTCAAGGCACCCATTAGCTAATGACTTGCCATTATGTGGGAGGTATTTCTGCTGCACCTTTTAGCTAATGACTTGCCATTATGTGGGAGGTATTTCTGCTGCACCATTAGCCAATGACTTGCCATTATGTGGGAGGTATTTCTGCTGCACCTAATAGCTAAGGTTACCCTACAGCCATGTGGTACTTCTGCTGCACCTTTTAGCTAATGACTTGCCATTATGTGGGAGGTATTTGCTGTAACTCCATTAGCTAATGACTTGCCATTATGTGGGAGGTGGTATTTTGCTGCACCTATTAGCTAATGTCTTGCCATTATGTGGGAGGTATTTCTGCTGCACCTTTTAGCTAATGTCTTGCCATTATGTGGAGTGTATTTTCTGCTGCACCTAATAGCTAATGTCTTGCCATTATGTGGGAGGTATTTTGCTGCTCCTATTAGCTACTGTCTGTTGCCATGTGGGAGGTATTTTCACACCCATTAGCTAATGTCTTGCCATTATGTGGGAGGTATTTCTGCTGCACCTATTAGCTATCGTCTTGCCACATGTGGATATGTGTATTTCTCACGCACCTAGTTAGCTAATGTCTTGCCATTATGTGGGAGGTATTTCTGCTGCACCTATTAGCTAATGACTTGCCATTATGTGGGATACTTTCTTGCTGCACTCATTAGCTAATGACTTGCCATTATGTGAGGTATTTTTGCTGCACCTATTAGCTAATGTTCGCCATTATGTGGGAGGTATTTCTGTTGCACCTATTAGCTAATGTCTTGCCATTATGTGGGAGTGTATTTCCTGTTGCACCTTTTAGCTAATGACTTGCCATTATGTGGGAGGTATTTCTGCTGCACCCATTAGCTAATGACTTGCCATTATGGGAGGTATTTCTGCTGCACCTATTAGCTAATGCCTTGCCATTATGTGGGAGTGGTGATTGCTGCACCTATTAGCTAATGTCTTGCCATTATGTGGAGGTATTTCTGCTGCACCTTTAGCTAATGACTTGCCATTATGTGGGAGGTATTTCTGCTGTACCCATTAGCTAATGACTTGCCATTATGTGGGAGGTATTTCTGCTGCACCTATTGGCTAATGCCTTGCCATTATGTGGGAGGTATTTCTGCTGCACCCATTAGCTAATGACTTGCCATTATGTGGGAGGTATTCCTGCTGCACCTTTTAACTAATGACTTGCCATTATGTGGGGAGGTATTTCTGCTGCACCTTTTAGCTAATGACTTGCCATTATGTGGGAGGTATTTCTGCTGCACCTTTTAACTAATGACTTGCCATTATGTGGGAGGTATTTCTGTTGCAATCTAGATGAAATGTGCCAATGTCTTGCCATTATGTGGGAGGTATTTCTGTTGCACCCATTAGCTAATGATTTGCCATTATGTGGGAGGTATTCCTGCTGCATCTATTAGCTAATGTCTTGCTACTATAGGGAGGTATTCCTGCCAACTTTTGAAACCAATGACTGCCATTATGTGGGAGCATTTTTGCTGCACCTAATAGCCACGCCCGTTTTGTAGGCTTTGGGGCATGGGGAGGCATTTCTCAGCGTGTCTACTAGCTCAATGACTTCATGGCCATGTGGAGTGTATTTCTGTTGCACCTATTAGCTAATGCCTTGCCATTATGTGGGAGGTATTTTTGCTGCACCTATTAGCTAATGTCTTGCCATTATGTGGGAGGTATTTTGCTGCACCTTTTAGCTAATGACTTGCCATTATGTGGGAGGTATTTCTGTTGCACCCATTAGCTAATGACTTGCCATTATGTGGGAGGTATTTCTGCCAGACCTATTAGCTAATGCCTTGCCATTATGTGTGGGAGGTATTTCTGTTGCACCCATTAGCTAATGACTTGCCATTATGGGGATGGCCTGCCTGTCTTTTAACTAATGACTTGCCATTATGTGGGAGGTATTTCTGCTGCACCTTTTAACTAATGACTTGCCATTATGTGGTATTTCTGTTGCACCCATTAGCCAATGACTTGCCATTATGTGGGAGGTATTCCTGCCGCACCTTTTAACTAATGACTTGCCATTATGTGGGAGGTATTTCTGCTGCACCTTTTAGCTAATGACTTGCCATTATGTGGGAGGTATTTCTGCTGCACCTTTAGCTAATGACTTGTGTCAAGAGGTATTTCTGCTGCACCTATTAGCTAATATCTTGCCATTATGTGGGAGGTATTTCTGCTGCACCTTTTAGCTAATGACTTGCCATTATGTGGGGATGGTATTTCTGTTGCACCTTTTAGCTAATGACTTGCCATTATGTGGGGAGGTATTTCTTGTTGCACTCCATGAATAATGACTTGCCATTATGAGCATTTCTACACCTTTTAGCTAATGACCACAACAGGGAGGTATTTCTGCTGCACCTATTAGCTAATGCCTTGCCATTATGTGGGAGGTATTTCTGCTGCAACCCATTAGCTAATATCTTGCCATTATGTGGGAGTGTATTTCTGCTGCACCTTTTCAGCTAATGACTTGCCATTATGTGGGAGGTATTTCTGCTGCACCCATTAGCTAATGACTTGCCACTATGTGAGGTATTTCTTGCTGCAGTTCCTTATTAGCTAATGTCTTGCCATTATGTGGGAGGTATTTTCGCTGCACCTATTAGCTAATGTCTTGCCATTATGTGGGAGGTATTCCTGCTGCACCTTTTAACTAATGACTTGCCATTATGTGGGAGGTATTTCTGCTGCACCTTTTAGCTAATGACTTGCCATTATGTGGGAGGTATTTCTGCTGTAAATTCCTTTTAGCTAAGTGACTTGCCATTATGTGGGAGGTATTTCTGCTGCACCATTAGCTAATATCTTGCCATTATGTGGGAGGTATTTCTGCTGCACCTTTTAGCTAATGACTTGCCATTATGTGGGAGGTATTTCTGCTGCACCTTTTAGCTAATGACTTGCCATTATGTGGGAGGTATTTCTGTTGCACCATTAGCTAATGACTTGCCATTATGTGGAGTGTATTCCTGTTGCACCTATTAGCTAATGTCTTTGCCATTATGTGGGAGGTATTTCTGTTGCATCTTTTAGCTAATGGATTGCCATTGTATGTGGGATGTATTTCTGCTGCACCCCATTAGCTAATGACTTGCCATTATGTGGGAGGTATTCCTGCTGCACCTATTAGCTAATATCTTGCCATTATGTGGGAGGTATTTCTGCTGCACCTTTTAGCTAATGACTTGCCATTATGTGGGAGGTATTTCTGCTGCACCTTTTAGCTAATGACTTGCCATTATGTGGGAGGTATTTCTGTTGCACCCATTAGCTAATGACTTGCCATTATGTGGGAGGTATTTCTGTTGCACCCATTAGCTAATGTCTTGCCATTATGTGGGGAGGTATTTCTGTTGCACTCTATTAGCTAATGTCTTGCCATTATGTGGGAGTGTATTCCTGCCAGCACCTTTAAACTTTAACATTCTGCCATTATGTGGGAGGTATTTCTGCTGCAATTCCTTTTAGCTAATGACTTGCCATTATGTGGGAGGTATTTTTGCTGCACCTTTTAACTAATGACTTGCCATTATGTGGGAGGTATTTCTGCTGCACCTTGGCTATTAGCTAATATCTTGCCATTGCGGGGAGGCTTGCTGCACCTTTTAGCTAATGACTTGCCATTATGTGGGAGGTATTTCTGCTGCACCTTTAGCTACTGACTTGCCATTATGTGGGAGGTATTTCTGCTGCACCCATTAGCTAATGACTTGCCATTATGTGGGAGGTATTCCTGCTGCACCTTTTAACTAATGACTTGCCATTATGTGGGAGGTATTCCTGCCGCACCTTTGTCCTAATGACTTGCCATTATGTGGGAGGTATTTCTAAGGCACCTTTTAGCTAATGACTTGCCATTATGTGGGAGTATTTCAAGGTGAGTCCTTAGCTAAATGACTTGCCACTATGTGGGAGGGCTTTGCTGCACCTATTAGCTAATATCTTGCCATTATGTGAGGTATTTCTGCTGCACCCATTAGCTAATGACTTGCCATTATGTGGGAGGTATTTCTGCTGCACCTACTAGAGCTAATGGCCTGCCATTATGTGGGAGGTATTTCTGCTGCACCTATTAGCCAATGTCTTGCCATTATGTGGGAGGTATTCCTGCTGCACCTTTTAACTAATGACTTGCCATTATGTGGGAGGTATTTCTGCTGCACCTTTTAGCTACTGACTTGCCATTATGTGGGAGGTATTTCTGCTGCACCTTTTAGCTAATGACTTGCCATTATGTGGGAGGGTATTTCTGCTGCACCTATTAGCTAATATCTTGCTGTCAGGTGGGGAGGTATTTCTGCTGCACCTTTTAGCTAATGACTTGCCATTATGTGGGAGGTATTTCTGCTGCACCTTTTAGCTAATGACTTGCCATTATGTGGGAGTGTGGTATTTCTGCTGCACCTTTTAGCTAATGACTTGCCATTATGTGGGAGGTATTTCTGTTGCACCTTTTAACTAATGACTTGCCATTATGTGGGAGGTATTCTGCTGCACCTTTTAACCTAATGACTAAAGCAGCGATGTGGAGTGTATTTCTGTTGCACCCATTAGTGCTAATGATCACAGCCAGGGAGGTATTTCTGCTTTTTGCACCTATTAGCTATATTACCTGCCATTATGTGGGAGGTATTTCTGTTGCACCTTTTAACTAATGACTTGCCATTATGTGGGAGGTATTCTGCTGCACTCAAACTAATGACTTGCCATTATGTGGGAGGTATTTCTGCTGCACCTATTAGCTAATGACTTGCCATTATGTGGGAGGTATTCCTGCTGCACCTATTAGCTAATGACTTGCCATTATGTGGGAGGCATTTCTGCTGCACCTATTAGCTAATGCCTTGCCATTATGTGGGAGGTATTTCTGTTGCACCTTTTAACTAATGACTTGCCATTATGTGGGAGGTATTTGCTGCACCTTTAACTAATGACTTGCCATTATGTGGGAGGTATTTCTGCTGCACCCATTAGCTAATGACTTGCCATTATGTGGGGAGGTATTCTGTTGCACCTATTAGCTAATGACTTGCCATTATGTGGGAGGTATTTCTACAACCCTTAACTAATGACTTGCCATTATGTGGGAGGTATTTCTGTTGCACCCATTAGCTGAATGACTTGCCATTATGTGAGGTATTTCTGCTGCACCTTTTAACTAATGACTTGCCATTATGTGGGAGGTATTTCTGCTGCACCTTTTAACTAATGACTTGCCATTATGTGGGAGGTATTTCTGCTGCACCTTTTAACAACTAATGACTTGCCATTATGTGGGAGGTATTTCTGTTGCACCTTTTAACTAATGACTTGCCATTATGTGGGAGGTATTTCTGTTGCACCTTTTAACTAATGACTTGCCATTATGTGGGAGGTATTTCTGCTGCACCCATTAGCTAATGACTTGCCATTATGTGGGAGGTATTTTCTGCTGCACCTATTAGCTAATATCTTGCCATTATGTGGGAGGTATTTCTGCTGCACCCCAACTAATGACTTGCCATTATGTGGGAGGTATTCCTGCTGCACCTTTTAACTAATGACTTGCCATTATGTGGGAGGTATTTCTGCTGCACCTATTAGCTAATGACTTGCCATTATGTGAGGTATTTCTGCTGCACCCCATTAGCTAATATCTTGCCATTATGAGTGTATTTTCATAACTTTTAGCTAATGCCTTGCCATTATGTGGGAGGTATTCCTGCCAAACTGGCTAGCTAATATCTTGCCATTATGTGGGAGGTATTTCTGCTGCACCTTTTAGCTAATGCCTTGCCATTATGTGGAGTGTATTCCTGCTGCACCTATTAGCTAATGACTTGCCATTATGTGGGAGTATTTTATTGTCTTTTAATCAATGACTTGCATTATGTGAGGTACCTCAAGCACCTTTTAACTAATGACTTGCCATTATGTGGGAGGTATTTCTACACCACAGCTTGTTTGACTGTCACTATGGTATTTCTGCTGCACCTATTGAGCGAACATTCTACAATATGTGGGAGGTATTTGCTGCACTCACAATGGCCTTGCCATTATGTGGGAGGTATTCTGCTGCACCTATTAGCTAAGATCTTGCTATTATGTGGGAGGTATTTCTGCTGCACCTTTTAGCTAATGCCTTGCCATTATGTGGGAGGTATTCCTGCTGCACCTATTAGCTAATGACTGCCATTATGTGGGAGGTATTTGCTGCACCTTTTAACTAATGACTTGCCATTATGTGGGAGGTATTCCTGCTGCACCTTTTAACTAATGACTTGCCATTATGTGGGAGGTATTTCTGCTGCACTCTATTAGCTAATGACTTGCCATTATGTGGGAGGTATTTCTGCTGCACCCATTAGCTAATGACTTGCCATTATGTGGGAGGTATTTCTGTTGCACCTATTAGCTAATGCCTTGCCATTATGTGGGAGGTATTTTGCTGCACCTATTAGCTAATGATCGGCTATTTTGCATGGAGGCATTTACAGCACTGTCATTTAATGACTGTTATTGTGTGTGGTTTTCTGTCAACCAATTAGCTAACTATTCTGTCATGGAGGTATCCCTGTCACCTGTCAGGTCTATGATTGCCATTATGTGGGAGGTATTTTGCCATCCATATTGTCTGTTACTATGGAGGTATTTCTGCTGCACCTTTTAACTAATGACTTGCCATTATGTGGGGAGGTATTTGCTGCACCTATTAGCTAATGACTTGCCATTATGTGAGGTATTTCTGCTGCACCCATTAGCTAATGACTTGCCATTATGTGGGGAGGTATTCCTGCCGCACCTTTTTTAACTAATGACTTGCCATTATGTGGGAGGTATTCCTGCCGCACCTTTTTTAACTAATGACTTGCCATTATGGGAGGTATTTCTGTTGCATCTTTAACTAATGACTTGCCATTATGTGAGGTATTCTGCTGCACCTTTTAACTAATGACTTGCCATTATGTGGGAGGTATTTTTGTTGAAATCTTTTAACTAATGACTTGCCATTATGTGGGAGGTATTTTTGCTGCACCCATTAGCTAATGACTTGCCATTATGTGGGAGGTATTCTGCCGCACCTTTTAACTAATGACTTGCCATTATGTGGGAGGTATTTCTGCTGCACCTTTTAGCTAATGTCTTGCCATTATGTGGGAGGTATTTCGTTGCACCCATTAGCTAATGACTTGCCATTATGTGGGAGGTATTCCCGTTGCACCCATTAGCTAATGACTTGCCATTATGTGGGAGGTATTTCTGCTGCACCCATTAGCTAATGACTTGCCATTATGTGGGAGGTATTCCCTGCCGCACCTTTTAACCAATGACTTGCCATTATGTGGGAGGTATTTCTGCTGCACCTTTTAGCTAATGTCTTGCCATTATGTGGAGGTATTTCTGCTGCACCCATTAGCTAATGACTTGCCATTATGTGGGAGGTATTTCTGCTGCACCCATTAGCTAATGACTTGCCATTATGTGGGAGGTATTCTTGCTGCACCTATTAGCTAATGACTTGCCATTATGTGGGAGGTATTCCTGCTGCACCTTTAACTAATGACTTGCCATTATGTGGGAGGTATTTCTGCTGCACCCATTAGCTAATGACTTGCCATTATGTGGAGTATTCCTGTTGCACCTTTTAACTAATGACTTGCCATTATGTGGGAGGTATTCCTGCCGCACCTTTTAACTAATGACTTGCCATTATGTGGGAGGTATTTCTGCTGCACCCATTAGCTAATGACTTGCCATTATGTGGGAGGTATTCCCTGCTGCACCTTTTAACTAATGACTTGCCATTATGTGGGAGGTATTCCTGCCGCACCTTTTAACTAATGACTTGCTATTATGTGGGAGGTATTTCTGCTGCACCTTTTAACTAATGACTTGCCATTATGTGAGGTATTTCTGCTGCACCTTTTAACTAATGACTTGCCATTATGTGGGAGGTATTCCTGCTGCACCTTTTAACTAATGACTTTGCCATTGTGAGGTATTCCTGCTGCACCTTTTAACTAATGACTTGCCATTATGTGGGAGGTATTCCTGCCGCACCTTTTAGCTAATGACTTGCCATTATGTGGGAGGTATTCCTGCCGCACCTTTAACTAATGACTTGCCATTATGTGGGAGGTATTCCTGCCGCACCTTTTAACTAATGACTTGCCATTATGTGGGAGGTATTCCTGCTGCACCTTTAACTAATGACTTGCCATTATGTGGGAGGTATTCCTGTCACCTTTAGCTAATGACTTGCCATTATGTGGGAGGTATTTCTGCTGCACCCATTAGCTAATGACTTGCCATTATGTGGAGGTATTCCTGCCGCACTCAACTAATGACTTGCCAGGCCATGTGGGAGGTATTCCCTGCTGCACCTTTTAACTAATGACTTGCCATTATGTGGGAGGTATTCTGCTGGGACCTTTAACTAATGACTTGCCATTATGTGGGAGGTATGCCTGCTGCACCTTTGACTAATGACTTGCCATTATGTGGGAGGTATTCCTATTGCACCTTTTAGCTAATGACTTGCCATTATGTGGGAGGTGGCTCCTGCTGCACCTTTTAACTAATGACTTGCCATTATGTGGGAGGTATTTCTGCTGCACCTTTTAACTAATGACTTGCCATTATGTGGGAGGTATTTCTGCTGCACCTATTAGCCAATGTTCTGCCAGCTGTGATACATTCTGCTTGTATCTTTTAACTAATGACTTGCCATTATGTGGGAGTGTATTCCTGCCGCACCTTTTAACTAATGACTTGCCATTGATAGGGAGGTATTCAAGCGTAACTTTTAGCTAATGACTTGCCATTATGTGGGAGGTATTTCTGCTGCACCCATTAGCTAATGACTTGCCATTATGTGGGAGGTATTCCCTGCTGTAATTCCTAACTAATGACTTGCCATTATGTGGGAGTGTATTCCTGCTGCACCTTTTAACTAATGACTTGCCATTATGTGGGAGGTATTTCTTGCTGCACCTATTAGCTAATGACTTGCCATTATGTGGGAGGTATTCCTATGTACCTTTTAACTAATGACTTGCCATTATGTGGGAGGTATTCCTGCTGCACCTTTAGCTAATGACTTGCCATTATGTGGGAGGTATTTCTGCTGCACCCATTAGCTAATGACTTGCCATTATGTGGGAGGTATTCCTGCTGCACCTTTTAACTAATGACTTGCCATTATGTGGGAGGTATTCCTGCCGCACCTTTTAACTAATGACTTGCCATTATGTGGGAGGTATTCCTGCCGCACCTTTTAACCAATGACTTGCCATTATGTGGGAGGTATTCCTGCTGCACCTTTTAGCTAATGACTTGCCATTATGTGGGAGTGTACTGCTGCGATTCCATTAGCTACTGACTTGCTATTATGTGGGAGGTATTCTTGCCAACTTTTTAACTAATGACTTGCCATTATGTGGGAGGTATTCCTGCTGCACCTTTTAACTGTGACTTGCCATTATGTGGGAGGTATTTCTGCTGCACCTATTAGCTAATGACTTGCCATATTATGTGGAGGTATTCGTTGCACCTTTTAACTAATGACTTGCCATTATGTGGGAGGTATTCCTGCCGCACCTTTTAGGGCCAATTAATTTGCCATTATGTGGGAGGTATTTCTGCTGCACCCATTAGCTAATGACTTGCCATTATGTGGGAGGTATTCCTGCCGCACCTTTTAACTAATGTGACTTGCCATTATGTGGGAGGTATTCCTGCTGCACCTTTTAACTAATGTCTTGCCATTATGTGTGAGGTATTCCTGCTGCACCTTTAACCAATGACTTGCCATTATGGGGAGGTATGCCTGCTGCACCTTTTAACTAATGACTTGCCATTATGTGGGAGGTATTCTTGCTGCACCTTTTAGCTAATGACTTGGCGGGCTATGTGGGAGGTATTCCCCAAGGCACCTTTTAGCTAATGACTTGCCATTATGTGGGAGGTATTTCTGCTGCACCCATTAGCTAATGACTTGCCATTATGTGAGGTATTCCTGCTGCAATCTTTTAGAAGCACGACTTGCCATTATGTGGGAGTGTATTTCTGCTGCACCCATTGGCTAATGACTTGCCATTATGTGGGAGGTATTCCTGCCGCACCTTTTAACTAATGACTTGCCATTATGTGGGGAGGTATTCCTGCTGCACCTTTAACTAATGTCTTGCCATTATGTGAGGTATTCCTGCCGCACCTTTTAACTAATGACTTGCCATTATGTGGGAGGTATTCCTGCTGCACCTTTTAACTAATGACTTGCCATTATGTGGGAGGGTATTCCTGCCACATTTTAATAATGACTTCATTAATGTGGTGGTTCTCAGCATCCATTGAAATTAATGACTTGCCATTATGTGGGAGGTATTCCTGCTGCACCTTTTAACTAATGACTGCCGTCATGTGGGAGGTATTCCTGCTGCACCTTTTAACTAATGACTACACAGGAGGTATTTCTGTTGCACCTATTAGCTAATGACTTGCCATTATGTGGGAGGTATTCTGCTGCACCTTTTAACCAATGACTTGCCAGAGCCAGGGAGGTATTCCTGCCGTACCTTTTAGCTAATGACTTGCCATTATGTGGGAGGTATTTCTGCTGCACCCATTAGCTAATGACTTGCCATTATGTGGGAGGTATTCCTGCCGCACCTTTTAACTAATGACTTGCCATTATGTGGGAGGTATTCCTGCCGCACCTTTAACTAATGACTTGCCATTGTGTGAGGTATTCCCGCACCTTTTAACTAATGACTTGCCATTATGTGGGAGGTATGCCTGCTGCACCTTTTGACTAATGACTTGCCATTATGTGGGAGGTATTCCTGCTGCACCTTTTAGCTAATGACTTGCCATTATGTGGGAGGTATTCCCTGCTGCACCTTTTAACTAATGACTTGCCATTATGTGGGAGGTATTTCTGCTGCACCTTAACTAATGACTTGCCATTATGTGGGAGGTATTTCTGTTGCATCTATTAGCTAATGTCTTGCCATTATGTGGGAGGTATTCCTGCTGCACCTTTTAACTAATGACTTGCCATTATGTGGGAGGTATTTTTGTTGCACCTATTAGCTAATGACTTGCCATTATGTGGGAGGTATTCCTGCCGCACCTTTTAACTAATGACTTGCCATTATGTGGGAGGTATTTCTGCTGCACCTATTAGC
>JBBBDQ010015717.1:0-10498 GCA_037127315.1 Ascarosepion bandense | reverse complement strand
TTATTGATGTTTTTAAATAGTTTACTGCACAATTTACACATTAACAGATTGTTCAAAAGCACTATAGAGCATCTTCTTTTATTCTAAGTAATTAGTTGATATTTTTAAATAGTTTACTGCACAATTTACACATTAACTGATTGTTCAAAAGCACTATAGAGCATCTTTTCTTTTTATTCTAAGTAATTAGTTGATATTTTTAAATAGTTTACTGCACAATTTACATTAACTGATTGTTCAAAAGCACTATAGAGTATCTTTTCTTTTTATTCTAAGTAATTAGTTGATATTTTTAAATAGTTTACTGCACAATTTACACATTAATTGATTGTTCAAAAGCACTATAGAGCATCTTTCTTTTTTATTCTAAGTAATTAGTTGATATTTTTAAATAGTTTACTGCACAATTTACACATTAACTGATTGTTCAAAAGCACTATAGAGCATCTTTTCTTTTTATTCTAAGTAATTAGTTGATATTTTTAAATAGTTTACTGCACAATTTACACATTAACTGATTGTTCAAAAGCACTATAGAGCATCTTTCTTTTTATTCTAAGTAATTAGTTGATATTTTTAAATAGTTTACTGCACAATTTACACATTAACTGATTGTTCAAAAGCACTATAGAGCATCTTTCTTTTATTCTAAGTAATTAGTTGATATTTTTAAATAGTTTACTGCACAATTTACACATTAACTGATTGTTCAAAAGCACTATAGAGCATCTTTCTTTTTATTCTAAGTAATTAGCTGATATTTTTAAATAGTTTACTGCACAATTTACACATTAACTGATTGTTCAAAAGCACTATAGAGCATCTTTCTTTTTATTCTAAGTAATTAGCTGATATTTTTAAATAGTTTACTGCACAATTCTACATTAACAGATTGTTCAAAAGCACTATAGAGCATCTTTCTTTTTATTCTAAGTAATTAGTTGATATTTTTAAATAGTTTACTGCACAATTTACACATTAACTGATTGTTCAAAAGCACTATAGAGCATCTTTCTTTTTATTCTAAGTAATTAGCTGATATTTTTAAATAGTTTACTGCACAATTTACACATTAACTGATTGTTCAAAAGCACTATAGAGCATCTTTTCTTTTTATTCTAAGTAATTAGCTGATATTTTTAAATATAGTTTACTGTACAATTTACACATTAACAATGTTCAAAAGCACTATAGAGCATCTTTCTTTTATTCTAAGTAATTAGTTGATATTTAAATAGTTTACTGCACAATTTACACATTAACTGATTGTTCAAAAGCACTATAGAGCATCTTTCTTTTTATTCTAAGTAATTAGTTGATATTTTTTAAATAGTTTACTGCACAATTTACACATTAACTGATTGTTCAAAAGCACTATAGAGCATCTTTCTTTTTATCTCTAAGTAATTAGTTGATATTTTTAAATAGTTTACTGCACAATTTACACATTAACAGATTGTTCAAAAGCACTATAGAGCATCTTTCTTTTTATTCTAAGTAATTAGTTGATATTTTGAAATAGTTTACTGCACAATTTACACATTAACTGATTGTTCAAAAGCACTATAGAGCATCTTTCTTTTTTTATTCTAAGTAATTAGTTGATATTTTTAAATAGTTTACTGCACAATTTACACATTAACTGATTGTTCTAAAAAGCACTATAGAGCATCTTTCTTTTTATTCTAAGTAATTAGTTGATATTTTTAAATAGTTTACTGCACAATTTACACATTAACTGATTGTTCAAAAGCACTATAGAGCATCTTTCTTTTTATTCTAAGTAATTAGTTGATATTTTTAAATAGTTTACTGCACAATTTACATTAACTGATTGTTCAAAAGCACTATAGAGCATCTTTCTTTTATTCTAAGTAATTAGTTGATATTTTTAAATAGTTTACTGCACAATTTACACATTAACAGGTTGTTCAAAAGCACTATAGAGCATCTTTCTTTTTATTCTAAGTAATTAGTTGATATTTTGAAATAGTTTACTGCACAATTTACACATTAACTGATTGTTCAAAAGCACTATAGAGCATCTTTCTTTTTATTCTAAGTACTCAGTTGATATTTTTAAATAGTTTACTGCACAATTTACACATTAACTGATTGTTCAAAAGCACTATATAGAGCATCTTTCTTTTTATTCTAAGTAATTAGTTGATATTTTTAAATAGTTTACTGCACAATTTACACATTAACTGATTGTTCAAAAGCACTGTAGAGCATCTTTCTTTTTTATTCTAAGTAATTAGTTGATATTTTTAAATAGTTTACTGCACAATTTACACATTAACTGATTGTTCAAAGCACTATAGAGCATCTTTCTTTTTTATTCTAAGTAATTAGTTGATATTTTTAAATAGTTTACTGCACAATTTACACATTAACTGATTGTTCAAAAGCACTATAGAGCATCTTTCTTTTTTATTCTAAGTAATTAGTTGATATTTTTAAATAGTTTACTGCACAATTTACACATTAACAGATTGTTCAAAAGCACTATAGAGCATCTTTCTTTATTCTAAGTAATTAGTTGATATTTTGAAATAGTTTACTGCACAATTTACACATTAACTGATTGTTCAAAAGCACTATAGAGCATCTTTTTTATTCTAAGTAATTAGTTGATATTTTTAAATAGTTTACTGCACAATTTACACATTAACTGATTGTTCAAAAAGCACTATAGAGCATCTTTCTTTTATTCTAAGTAATTAGTTGATATTTTTAAATAGTTTACTGCACAATTTACACATTAACAGGTTGTTCAAAAGCACTATAGAGCATCTTTCTTTTTATTCTAAGTAATTAGTTGATATTTTTAAATAGTTTACTGCAATAATGTTTACACATTAACTGATTTAAAATTCAAAAGCACTATAGAGCATCTTTCTTTATTCTAAGTAATTAGTTGATATTTTTAAATAGTTTACGTAACAATTTACACATTAACTGATTGTTCAAAAGCACTATAGAGCATCTTTCTTTTTATTCTAAGTAATTAGTTGATATTTTGAAATAGTTTACTGTACAATTTCACATTAACTGATTGTTCAAAAGCACTATAGAGCATCTTTTCTTTTTTATTCTAAGTAATTAGTTGATATTTTTAAATAGTTTACTTTGCACAATTTACACATTAACTGATTGTTCAAAAGCACTATAGAGCATCTTTCTTTTTATTCTAAGTAATTAGTTGGATATTTTTAAATAGTTTACTGCACAATTTACACATTAACTGATTGTTCAAAAGCACTATAGAGCATCTTTCTTTTTATTCTAAGTAATTAGTTGATATTTTTAAATAGTTTACTGCACAATTTACACATTAACAGATTGTTCAAAAGCACTATAGAGCATCTTTCTTTTTATTCTAAGTAATTAGTTGATATTTTAAAATAGTTTACTGCACAATTCTATACATTAACTGATTGTTCAAAAGCACTATAGAGCATCTTTCTTTTATTCTAAGTAATTAGTTGATATTTTTAAATAGTTTACTGCACAATTTACACATTAACTGATTGTTCAAAAGCACTATAGAGCATCTTTCTTTTTATTCTAAGTAATTAGTTGATATTTTTAAATAGTTTACTGCACAATTTACACATTAACTGATTGTTCAAAAGCACTATAGAGCATCTTTCTTTTTATTCTAAGTAATTAGTTGATATTTTTAAATAGTTTACTGCACAATTTACACATTAACTGATTGTTCAAAAGCACTATATAGCATCTTTCTTTTATTCTAAGTAATTAGTTGATATTTTTAAATAGTTTACTGCACAATTTACACATTAACAGGTTGTTCAAAAGCACTATAGAGCATCTTTCTTTTTATTCTAAGTAATTAGTTGATATTTTTAAATAGTTTACTGCACAATTTACACATTAACTGATTGTTCAAAAGCACTATAGAGCATCTTTCTTTTTATTCTAAGTAATTAGTTGATATTTTTAAATAGTTTACTGCACAATTTACACATTAACAGATTGTTCAAAAGCACTAGAGCATCTTTTCTTTTTATTCTAAGTAATTAGTTGATACTGGAAATAGTTTACTGCACAATTTACACATTAACTGATTGTTCAAAAGCACTCATAGAGCATCTTTCTTTTTATTCTAAGTAATTAGTTGATATTTTTAAATGGTTTACTGTACAATTTACACATTAACTGATTGTTCAAAGCATCTGATAGAGCATCTTTCTTTTATTCTACAATTAGTTGATATTTTCAAATAGTTTACTGCACAATTTACACATTAACTGATTGTTCAAAAGCACTATAGAGCATCTTTCTTTTTATTCTAAGTAATTAGTTGATATTTTTAAATAGTTTACTGCACAATTTACACATTAACTGATTGTTCAAAAGTTAATTATGGTGAGCATCTTTCTTTTTATTCTAAGTAATTAGTTGATATTTTAGTTTACTGCACAATTTACACATTAATATAGTTGTTCAAAGCACTGAGCAGCATCTTTTCTTTTTATTCTAAGTAATTAGTTGATATTTTTAATAGTTTACTGTACAATTTACACATTAACTGATTGTTCAAAAGCACTATAGAGCATCTTTTCTTTATTCTAAGTAATTAGTTGATATTTTTAAATAGTTTACTGCACAATTTACACATTAACTGATTGTTCAAAAGCACTATAGAGCATCTTTCTTTTTATTCTAAGTAATTAGTTGATATTTTTAAATAGTTTACTGCACAATTTACACATTAACAGATTGTTCAAAAGCACTATAGAGCATCTTTTCTTTTTATTCTATGCAATTAGTTGATATTTTGAAATAGTTTACTGCACAATTTACACATTAATCAGATTGTTCAAAAGCACTATAGAGCATCTTTCTTTTTATTCTAAGTAATTAGTTGATATTTTTAAATAGTTTACTGCACACCTCACATATTACTAACTGATTGTTCAAAAGCACTATAGAGCATCTCTTCTTCTTTATTCTAAGTAATTATTGATATTTTGAAATAGTCATTTCCACAATTCTGGCTACATTAACCGATTGTTCAAAAGCACTATAGAGCATCTTTTCTTTTATCTTCAAGTACTTAGTTGATATTTTAAATAGTTTACTGTACATTATTCTATACATTAACTGATTGGAGTTCAAAGCATCACACTTACAGAGCATCTTTCTTTTATTCTAAGTAATTAGTTGAGGTTTTTAAAATAGCTAATGCACAATTTGAAGACATTAACTGATTATTCAAAAGCACTACAGAGCATCTTTCTTTTATTCTAAGTAATTAGTTATTACTTTTTAAATAGTTTACTGCACAATTTACACATTAACTGATTGTTCAAAAGCACTGTGTAGAGCATCTTTCTTTTTATTCTAAGTAATTAGCTGATATTTCTAAAATAGTTTACTGCACAATTTACACACATTAACTGATTGTTCAAAAGCACCAGATAGAGCATCTTTCTTTATTCTAAGTAATTAATATATTTTTAGCTTCTAGTTTACTGCACAATTTACACATTAACAGATTGTTCAAAAGCACTAGAGCATTTTTCTTTTATTCTTAAGTAATTAGCTGATAGGCTTTTTAAATAGTTTACTGCACAATTCTACATTAACTGATTGTTCAAAAGCACTATACCTTTTATTCTCATAATTAGTTGATATTTTTAAATAGTTTACTGTACAATTTACACATTAACTGATTGTTCAAAAGCACCATACCCTTTTATTCTAAGTAATTAGCGATATTTTTAAATTATTAATGCACAATTTATACAATAACAGGTTGTTCAAAGCACTATAGAGCATCTTCTTTGCATTCTTGCGTCTTATTGATGTTTTAAAACAGTTTCATTTCAAAAATAATTCACAAAGCATTAACTGATTTGTTCAAAGCACTATAGAGCATCTTTCTTTTTATTCAGCGAAGTACTAGGTTGATAGTTTTTAAATAGTTTACTGCACAATTTACATTAACGATTGTTCAAAAGCACTATGAGCATCTTTCTTTTTATTCTAGAAGTAATTAGCTAGATATTTTTGCAGGTATTACTGTACAATTTACACAACTGATTGTTCAAAAGTACTATAGACATCTTTCTTTTTATTCTAAGTAATTGAAGTTATTATTTTTAAATAGTTTACTGCACAATTTACACATTAACAGATTTCTGTTCAAAAGCACTATAGACATCTTTCTTTTTATTCTAAGTAATGAAGGATATTTTGAAATAGTTTACTGCACAATTTACACATTAACAGATTGTTCAAAAGCACTATGAGCATCTTTCTTTTATTCTAAGTACTTGGTTGATATTTTGAAAATAGTTTTACTTCGTACAATTTACACATTAATCGATTGTTCAAAAGCATCATAGAGCATCTTTCTTTTTATTCTCTAAGTAATTAGTTGATATTTTTAACAGTTTACTGCACAATTTACATTAACTGATTGTTCAAACACATAGAGCATCTTTCTTTGCCCTAAGTAATACAGTTGATATTTTTAAATAGTTTACTGCACAATTTACACATTAACTGATTGTTCAAAGCACTATAGAGCATCTTTCTTTTTATTCTAAGTAATTAGTTATATATTTTTAAAAGGTTTACTGCACAATTTACACAGGCTTAACTTGATTGTTCAAAAGCACTATAGAGCATCTTTCTTTTTATTCTAAGTAATTAGCTGATATTTTAAATATGTTTACTGCACAATTTACACATTAACTGATTGTTCAAAGCACTTATAGAGCATCTTTCTTTTTTATTCTAAGAGACATCAGTTGATATTTTTAAATAGTTTACTGCACAATTTACACATTAACAGATTGTTCAAAAGCACTATAGAGCATCTTTCTTTATTCTAAGTAATTAGTTGATATTTTTAAATAGTTTACTGCACAATTTACACATTTAAACTGATTGTTCAAAAGCACTATAGAGCATCTTTTCTTTTTATTCTATGTAATTAGTTGATATTTTTAAATAGTTTACTGCACAATTTACACATTAACTGATTGTTCAAAAGCACTATAGAGCATCTTTCTTTTTATTCTAAGTAATTAGTTGATATTTTTAAATAGTTTACTGCACAATTTACACATTAACAGATTGTTCAAAAGCACTATAGAGCATCTTTCTTTATTCTAAGTAATAGTTGATATTTTTAAATAGTTTACTGCACAATTTACACATTAACTGATTGTTCAAAAGCACTATAGAGCATTCTTTCTTTTATTCTAAGTAATTAGTTGATATTTTTAAATAGTTTACTGCACAATTTACACATTAACTGATTGTTCAAAAGCACTATAGAGCATCTTTCTTTTTATTCTAAGTAATTAGTTGATATTTTGAAATAGTTTACTGCACAATTTACACATTAACTGATTGTTCAAAAGCACTATAGAGCATCTTTCTTTTTATTCTAAGTAATTATTGATATTTTTAAATAGTTTACTTAAGCACATTAACTGATTGTTCAAAGTAATTATGACATCTTTTTATTCTAAGTAATTAGTTGATATTTTTTAAATAGTTTACTGCACAATTTACACATTAACTGATTGTTCAAAAGCACTATAGAGCATCTTTCTTTTTTATTCTAAGTAATTAGTTGATATTTTTAAATAGTTTACTGCACAATTTACACATTAACTGATTGTTCAAAAGCACTATAGAGCATCTTTCTTTCTTTATTCTAAGTAATTAGTTGATATTTTGAAATATTTACTGCACAATTTACACATTAACTGATTGTTCAAAAGCACTATAGAGCATCTTTCTTTTTATTCTAAGTAATTAGTTGATATTTTTAAATAGTTTACTGCACAATTTACACATTAACTGATTGTTCAAAAGCACCATAGAGCATCTTTCTTTTTATTCTAAGTAATTAGTTGATATTTTTAAATAGTTTACTGCACAATTTACACATTAACTGATTGTTCAAAAGCACTATAGAGCATCTTTCTTTTTATTCTAAGTAATTAGTTGATATTTTTAAATAGTTTACTGCACAATTTACACATTAACTGATTGTTCAAAAGCACTATAGAGCATCTTTCTTTTTATTCTAAGTAATTAGTTGATATTTTTTAAATAGTTTACTGCACAATTTACACATTAACTGATTGTTCAAAAGCACTATAGAGCATCTTTCTTTTTATTCTAAGTAATTAGTTGATATTTTGAAATAGTTTACTGCACAATTTATACATTAACTGATTGTTCAAAAAGCACTATAGAGCATCTTTCTTTTTATTCTAAGTAATTAGTTGATATTTTTAAACAGTTTACTGCACAATTTACACATTAACTGATTGTTCAAAAGCACTATAGAGCATCTTTCTTTTTATTCTAAGTAATTAGTTGATATTTTTAAATAGTTTACTGCACAATTTACACATTAACTGATTGTTCAAAAGCACTATAGAGCATCTTTCTTTTTATTCTAAGTAATTAGTTGATATTTTTAAATAAAGCCTAATGCACAATTTACACATTAACTCTGATTGTTCAAAAGCAATTACATCTTTTCTTTATTCTAAGTAATTAGTTGATATTTTTAAATAGTTACTGCACAATTTACACATTAACAGATTGTTCAAAAGCACAAGCAAGAGCATCTTTCTTTTTATTCTAAGTAATTAGTTGATATTTTTAAATAGTTTACTGCACAATTTACACATTAACTGATTGTTCAAAAGCACTATAGAGCATCTTTCTTTTTATTCTAAGTAATTAGTTGATATTTTGCAATAGTTTACTGCACAATTTCATACATTAACAGATTGTTCAAAAGCATCATAGAGCATTTTTCTTTTTATTCTAAGTAATTAGTTGATATTTTTAAATAGTTTACTGCACAATTTACACATTAACTGATTGTTCAAAAGCACTATAGAGCATCTTTCTTTTTATTCTAAGTAATTAGTTGATATTTTTAAATAGTTTACTGCACAATTTACACATTAACTGATTGTTCAAAAGCACTATAGAGCATCTTTCTTTTTATTCTAAGTAATTAGTTGATATTTTTAAATAGTTTACTGCACAATTTACACATTAACAGATTGTTCAAAAGCACTATAGAGCATCTTTCTTTTTATTCTAAGTAATTAGTTGATATTTTTAAATAGTTTACTGCACAATTTACACATTAACTGATTGTTCAAAGCACTATAGAGCATCTTTCTTTTTTATTCTAAGTAATTAGTTGATATTTTGAAATAGTTTACTGCACAATTTACACATTAACAGATTGTTCAAAAGCACTATAGAGCATCTTTCTTTTTATTCTATAATTAGTTGATATTTTTTAAATAGTTTACTGCACAATTTACACATTAACTGATTGTTCAAAAGCACTATAGAGCATCTTTCTTTTATTCTAAGTAATTAGTTGATATTTTTAAATAGTTTACTGCACAATTTACAACATTAACTGATTGTTCAAAAGCACTATAGAGCATCTTCTTTTATTCTAAGTAATTAGTTGATATTTTTAAATAGTTTAATGCATTGAATTTACACATTAACAGATTGTTCAAAAGCACTATAGAGCATCTTTCTTTTTATTCTAAGTAATTAGTTGATATTTTGAAATAGTTTACTGCACAATTTACACATTAACTGATTGTTCAAAAGCACTATAGAGCATCTTTTTTATTCTAAGTAATTAATTGATATTTTTAAATATTATCGCACAATTTGTATTATTGAACGATTGTTCAAAAGCACTATAGTATACCTTTCTTTTTTATTCTAAGTAATTAGTTGACATTTTTAAATAGTTTTACGTGGCTACCCCATACATTAACAGATTGTTCAAAAGCACCAGAGCATCTTCTTCTTTTATTCTAAGTAATTAATATATTTTTGAAGAATATCATGAAACTCATATTAACTGATTGTTCAAAAGCACTATAGAGCATCTTTCTTTTATTCTAAGTAATTAGTTGATATTTTTAAATAGTTTACTGCACAATTTACACATTAACTGATTGTTCAAAAGCACTATAGAGCATCTTCTTTTTATTCTAAGTAATTAGTTGATATTTTTAAATAGTTTTTTATCATAAAATAATTACATTAAGATTGTCTGGTACACTATAGAGCATCTTTCTTTTTATTCTAAGTAATTAGTTGATATTTTTAAATAGTTTACTGCACAATTTACACATTAACTGATTGTTCAAAATAACTTTATAGACATCTTTCTTTATTTCTCCAAGTAATTAGTGATATTTAAAGAACATTGCATAATTTACACATTAATTGATTGTTCAAAAGCACTATAGAGCATCTTCTTTTTATTCTACAATTATTGATATTTTAAATAGTTTACTGCAACAATTGTATTAATAACAGATTGTTCACAATTATAGAGCATCTTTCTTTTTTTATTCTAAGTAATTATAGTTGATATTTTAAATAGTTTACTGCAGTTGTTCATAATATTAACTGATTATTCAAAAGCACTATAGACATC
>JBBBDQ010015712.1:0-19642 GCA_037127315.1 Ascarosepion bandense | reverse complement strand
AGAGATAGCCTTAGCCAGGAGGCCCTGGAGCGCCCGACCAGCGGGCGCCACGTGGGTCAGGTAATTAGGCTAAGTTAAGCAAGATGTCTTCCGAAGCTGTGAACATGGGCGCAGAACTGCGCAAGGAAGAAGCCCGCCAGGCCGGCGACCGGTACATTCGAGAGGTACGCGACCCGGAGGGACATCTCCTAAGGTCCACCAACGACATGTGCGAGGCGTTCCGGCAGCATTTCGAACACCGATTTACCAAGGAGCCTGACTCCGTGACGAGGAGTTTCTGCAGCTATTTGGCTGACTTTCTCGGCTTTTTTGCCGGCTGAAGCGGCTAGTCAGTGAAGGGAGACGATGGAGGACGAAATCTACGTGGCTTTGAAGAAGGTCGGCAGAGGCAAGTCGCCAGGCTTGGATGGTTTGCCTTGCGAAATGTACTTGAGGATGTCGCACCTTTTTGTCCCGCTCTTGGCTGTCGTGTTCAACCACTGGTTTCGGCAGGGTCCATCCTCGGTCGGATCACCAGGGGCGTGATCACGCTGTTGAGAAAAGGCAAGAAGGTTGGGAGGGAACTAGATGATTACAGGTCTACAACTCTGCTAAAGCACAGAGTTAAAGACGGCCAAGCATCCTGACGAATCGCTTGCAGCTAGTTGCCGAGTCTCTCTGTTGGGACCGGATCAGACTTGTTCTGTGAAGGGACGAACAATTCAGAGCAACCTGCACTTGATTCGCACGATCGTAGAGGTGTAGAAGACGACGATGAGGCCGCGCTGATCAATCGGGATCAGTCCAAGGCATCAGACAGGATTGACCATGGCTACCTGGCTGCTGTCCTGCAGGCCGCCGGATTCAAACCCGACTTCAGCCGCTGGATTAGCCTTCTGTATCGCTCCCCCAAGGCTGCGGTACAGGTGAACGGGAAGCTGTCGGGCGCTTTCGCGCTGTCTAGGTCGGTCCGACAGGTTGTCTGCACTGTCTTCTCTCCCTTACGTCCTGGCGTTGGAGCCCTCTCGCCGGCTAAGGGACGAGACGGGCAGTCCGGTCCTACGTGGAATCGTGCCCTTGGCGGAGCTCGAGCCAGGGTTTCCGCGTACGCCGATGACGTAACGTCCTTTGTGTCCTCCCGCAGGACATAGAGGCGGTACAGCAGGCGCTTGTACGGTACGAGAAGGTGACAACAGAATTAACTGCGACAAGTCTTCCGGGCTTGCGGTTAGGCGCTTGAAGTGGTGTTTCTCCCGGGGCCCTTCGACTGGACGGACGGGCCGGTCAAGCTCCTCGGAGTTTGGTTCGGTCCGGACTTACAGTTGGAGAAAAACTGGTCTGAAGTACTGGCAAAGGTCGGCGCGTCGGTCAAGGCTCGGGGCGCCGCACGGGTCTCTCCGTGAAGGGCTTGGCGGAGGTGTGCAACACATACCTCTTTTCCCACGATCCTTTACCGGCTGTCAGTACTTCCCTAGACGATCATGAGAAGGCGCTCGAGCGTTTGCTATTCTCCTGCCTGTGGAGAGGACGCAAACACATGGTCGACAAAGGAGTCTGTTGCCTCCGTCCGTGTCAAGGGGGCCTGGGGATGCCACACTTGCGAGCCACGTGCTCGCTTCGAGGTTGGCATTTCTCAGGCGCGCGTTGGAGGAAGATCGGTTGCTTGCGGGGGTAGTGAGGGACATGTTCCTTTGCCTCACCATCACCCCCGACCCCTACACACCCGTCAGGCCTTGGGTGCGACCGAAATTCCTGCTCGAATGTCTGGCGGCCTTGCAGGCCATTCCACGGTCCAGTGACCTTTCACAGCCTAGGAAACTCTTCTATCGGGGATTATGTGGAGGTGCCGTGAAGGATAAGCTGTGGAGTAAGCTTTCCCCCGCATGTCGAGTGGAGTACCGCTCTCATTGGTCTTGGGCGCCGGGTGCGGATTGGCTCAGCAATTTCGAGTTCTTCACCTGGCGATTGCTTGAATGGTTTGTCGCTCAATGGACAAGCGTTTCGCAATGGGCCTGGCGGATTTGCCGGATTGTGAACGTTGCAACCTTGGAATTAAGGAGACGCCGGCGCACGCCTTCTTCCATTGTTCGCGCGTTCGCCCGTTGTGGGCGCGTGCCGCGAGCGATCGCCTGTATCTCGCCGCGGAGCTTCGTGCTCATTGACGCATACGCTGTGGACAATGTCGCCCCCGTACTCTGGTGTGAAGCGGATGGTGTTTCTGTCGCTACTGGCCACGGCTAGAATGGTGATTTGGATGACGCGTCTGAGTGGTAGTCTTGCGGGGAGGTCGTCTTTCGATCATCAGGATCTAATCCGATATTTTGAGCACCAGCTCAAAATGAAGATTAACTGAACGGAAACGGCTGCACCTGACAGACTTTAGCAAAGGTGGATATATGCAGCGAGCCTGGTTCGTGTGACCGGGCTAGCCTCTTGATTTTTCTTTTTTAGTTCTTGGGTTAAGTCACATCGGGGTGGATTCCTCTGGAACCCTCCGCGGTTAAGGTTAGCTTTCTTTTGTATACCTAGTTGTGTGAGTGAATGTATTTGTCCTAGCCTGTTCCCGGCTCCATTGCTTTGTTATGATCCAGTTCGAGATTCCCACTGACCATTGTTATTTTGCCCCTGTTTTATTCTCGGCTGGTCAGCCTTATATATTCTCCAGTCCAATTTATTTTTGCACTAGCTTCTCCATTCCCCTTAGAAAGAGAGCGGCTTGATTCTGTCTCTACAGGCAGAACACAGTGGCCTCTTTAATTACGAGGGTGTGTTTGGGTCTTACTAACATTTTGTATAAATATTCATTTGAAATTGTTTTTTGTTTTGGGGATTTTTGTTTCTTCATACCCCTCCCCATCATCATCTCATGTACAAATGTTAAAATCTATTTTTGTACTATAATTGTAAATAGTCACAAATTTTTATGTACAAATTTTAAAAATCTATTTTTTGTAAATAATCACAAATTTTTATGTACATTTGGGGTGTTTTTGTAGGTCCCCGGTATGTTTTCATGATATTTTGGTGCTAGATAAGTACGAGTGTTGATGGACAAATTTTGCAGAATGAGAATCATTGTAACGTATGTATGGGTCGTGAATTCGATTAGCTAGGTATAGGTTATAGTAACTGAAGACCACCCCAAGTTTTGTTCCCTCCCACCTTTCGGCTCGTGCCATAATTCATGTAAATGAATAAATAAAACCAACCATTCCCCACCCGGGATTTTGTGTTGTTTTGTAATAAGAAGCTCAAAGCGTAGCATTTGTTCCGCGATATTTGCCATTGCTTTGTGTCTTGGGCAACTGTTTTCCAGCCCGAGTTTATTGCTCGGGCCAGCGTAAAAGTAGTGTTCTTCGGAACGCGAAACACCGGGAAGCAGTTGTCCACCTCGTGGCATGACCACGGCCTAGCCACTTCCCCTGTTCGTTGGAAGAGCCTAGTGGCAGTTGTCTTGCGCAGTGATATCTGCTCGCACTTTGTCTCTTGGACAACTGATTTCCAGCCCGAGTTCATTGCTCGGGCTAAGGTAGAAGTAGCGGTTTCTTCGAAACGCGAAACACCGGAAAGAAGTTGTTCGGTGATCGGTCACTTTGGTGGCATGGCCACAGAAGGACCGGGGAAGTCGGCACCCCCACCACGGCGTCGGTGGGAGATTGGCAACTGTGTGACGCAGACGACGACGACGTCATAGCTCGCACCATGACCGAGTGGGAGAGCATGCTGTTCGGCTCCCCCACACCAGCGGAGGCGGCGGCGGCCACCGTCAGCAGCGACCACCCCAGCAGCGGCGACTGCACCTGCAGCAGAGACCACCCCAGCAGAGGCGACTGCACCTGCAGCAGCGACCAGACCAGCAGCGGCGACTGCACCCGCAGCAGCGACCACTCCAGCAGCAGCGACCGCAACCTGCAGCAGCGACCAATCCAGCAGCGGCGACCGCACCTGCAGCAGCGACCAATCCAGCAGCGGCGACTGCACCTGCAGCAGCAACCAAACGTGCAGCAGCAGCAACCAAACCTGCTCCAGCGACCGGATCTGGCAGCGTCCAGACCGGCGGCAACTGCAGCAGCAACACCCCCGCCGGCACGGACAGCAGCAGCAGCAGCAGCAGCAGCACCAGCGTCCCCCTTACCCTCGACCTCTGGGGTGGAAAGGAGGCAAGAAGATCACGCGTAAGGACGAGGACTATTACCAGTCCATCCAAAAGGATTACGCGGACCGCACCAGGGGGATGGAGCTCGTCTCGAAGCCGGACCACTTGGCGCAGATCGAGGCGAGGGTCATCACCTGGATCACCAAGGACCTGAAGACCAAGAAACTGATCGGCGTCCTCAGGGACATGTTCGAGGAGGGACTGCAGACACTGAAGATCAGAGCCAGGGCCGTAGCGAGGAGAAGCAACACCACGTGGGACGTCCTGTTCGGCTCCGCCGAAGAAGCCAAGAACTTGATCGGCGTGGTTCTGAGACCAAAACGCTCCAGTTCCACACGGAGTACATGGGCACGAAGAAGGTGAAAATCATGCTGCACGGCGTCCCCATGGACATTGCTGAGGACCACGTGGGTGCCTTCTTCGTCCAATATGGAAGGGTGGCCGAAGTCTCTCGCTGCGGTCGAAAGCAGGATTCTCACGGGAGACATGACCCTGCAGGTGACCCTGGACAAGGAAAACATCGCCAAAATCCCCAACATCCTCACCTGCAGGGGTCGTGCCATCTTCGTCATCGTGGAAGGCAGGAAGCCGTGCTGTTGGGTCTGCGGGTCGGCGGAGCACGTGGCAAAAGCGTGCCCAACCAAGAATCCGGCCTCAAAGGCCCAACCAGCCCAACCAGTCAAGCAGCAACCGGCGGCACAGGCGAAGGATGGCGCAAAACAAGCACAACCCACACAGTCTCCCGTGAGCAACAAAGACGGCGAATGGCAGGTGGGCCAGGAAGAAAGCCAAAAACCTTCCCGGACAATGCCGCCACCTGTCAAGACGCCTGCCAAGCAGACCCCGGTGGGGCTGTCGACTCCTACCAAACCTATGAGTCCCCGGCGAAGGCGCCGGCAAAACCAAAGGAGGTGTCTCCTCCCAAACAGAGGAAGGCAAGAAGTCCTTCCCCCCAGCAAATAGAAGTACAAAGGACACCTCCCTGAAACGTGGGAGAGAGGAAGAGGCAGAGGAGCAGCACAACAACACAAAGGCCAGGAGAAGGAGCCGGAGCAACGAAAGGAGGCCGCGAGCCGAAAAATGCAGCTCTCTACCAGTGTCTCCGGTTAAACAGACTTATGCACTAAAGGTAAGAAGTCTTCTCACCATCCCTGGGCAAAAGCTCTCCCAGTCCCCTGTCTTTAAACTGACCCCCCTGAAATCATGTACTTTAACCCCCACTCCTCCCCTCCTCCTTCTCGTCCACCTCTCGGGCAAAAAGAAAAAGCCCTGCCCCAAGGGGAAGCACTTAAAGTGAGTGAGGACGTTGCCTCTGAGTGGTCATCTCAGAGGCGAAAACTCTTAAAGCCCCTGCTGAAGCTGACTTCAGTGGAGGGTGGAACCAGTTGAAGATCCTAGAAACTTTCTCAGGCCCCAGGTGTCATCACCCTGGTGAGGAACACCGGTGGCAACCTGAGGGTCTGGATCACATTCACGAAGCAAAGAGACATTTTGCAAAAGTTACCATGTATTCATATTAACACACCTGGAACTCAAAAAAATGGAAAAATTGTTCGGGGAGGTCCCCTGTTTTACTCCACCCCAGTCTCTATAGGTAGTAAAACTACCACACCCCACGGACGTTGGCGGCATTGTCTCAGACGGACGGATTACGTCCGATGTAGGAACGGGTTCCCTAGGACAGTCCGCCGGGGTCCTATCTGTTAGGATTTCGTCCTGCATGTGACTAGTATTTTTGTTGCATGTTTTTGTTGTTTTTCCTTTTCTAGAACTAAATCATGTTCATTAAGATAGCCAGCTTGTCGCGAATGGCCTGAGGGATCGGTAAGGCGGTCGCCTGCTTCGTGACCTCTTGTCGTTCGGCGTGGATGGGTCATGATCCAAGAGACTCACTTTGTTTGCGAAGTCGACTCGTGTGTGCTGTCTAACGACTATGGGTTGTCTATTCAGCATATGGGAGCCGGCATGCCGGAGGTGTTTCTTTGCTGGTCAAGCGTACCCTGGACGCGAGGATCGACCTGTCCATGTCGGTGCCGAGGGCCATTGATCGTGGCAGATATTGCAGTGAAAAGCAAATCGTTCCGGCTGATTGCGGTTTATGCGCCCAATGTCCCAGGTGAGCGTGTTCTTTTCGGCTGTTGGAGCTCTTCATGGTGCATTCAACACGGCTAATCTTAGTTGGGGACTGGAATGCCGTCCTAACCCCCAAATGGGATAGAGGAAGGGGGCGGCTAGCGGGTGGAGTGGTGATCGTAGCTCAGTTGGATCTGATCGGCGAATTTGGTCTCGTCGATAGATACCGGGTCGATCATCCGGATGGTTATGGACGTGGACGCATAGTTGGCTCTCTACCCGGGTCCTCGCGTACCTGGATAGGATGTTAGTCAGAGAAGCCGACATAGACTTCTTAGAATGTCCAATCGTTCCACTGGCTAGGCTACTCGGACCACAAACTCGTTTGTGCCCGGGTCGACTTTAGGCCTAGGTTGGCTGGTTATTGGAAGTTCAATCAGTCCTTATTGGACAGACGGGACTGTGACCAGCTGACAAAACTAGTTCAGCGGGAATTAACTGGGCGAGTCATTGGGAGTAGGTGGTGGGTTAACCTTAAGGACACCATTAGGTCTTTCGCCACCAAATATAGCCAGCGGCTCAACCTAGACAAGGCTGCGGAGGCAAGACACTTAGTGCTAATTTCACCCGGGCGGAGGCTGGAGGGGGATCCCCTAGAGATAGCCTTAGCTAGGGAGGCCCTTGAGCGCCGATCAGCGGGCGCTACATGGGTCAGGTAATTAGGGCTAAGTTAAGCAAGATGTCTTCCTGAAGTCAGGATGAGCAGCGCAGAACCGGCAAGGAAGAAATTCGCCAGGCCGGCGACCCTGGTACATTCGAGAGGTACGCGACCCGAGGGACATCTCCAAGGTCCACCAACGACATGTGCGAGGCGTTCCGGCAGCATTTCGAACACCGATTTACCAAGGAGCCCGACTCCGTGACGAGGAGTTTCGCAGCTATTTGGCTGACTCTCCCCGGCTTTTGCCGGCTGAAGCGCTAGCTGCGAAGGGGAGATTACGGAGGACGAAACTACGGCTTTGAAGAAGGTTTGGCAGAGGCAAGTCGCCAGGCTTGGATGGTTTGCCCTATGAAATGTACTTGAGGATGTCGACCTTTTGTCCCGCTCTTGGCTGTCGTGTTCAACCACTGGTTTCGGCAGGGGTCCACTCCCGGTCGGATCACCAGGGGCGTGATCAACGCTGAGAAAAGGCAAGAAGGTTGGGAGGGAACTAGATGATTACAGGCTCTACAACTTCGCTAAACACAGAGTTAAAGATTTTATTAAGATCCTGACGAATCGCTTGCAGCTAGTTGCCGAGTCTCTGTTGGGACCGGATCAGACTTGTTCTGTGAAGGGACGAACAATTCAGAGCAACCTGCACTTGATTCGCACGATCGTAGAGGGTGTAGAAGACGACGATGAGGCCGCGCTGATCAATTTGGATCAGTCCAAGGCATTTGATAGGATTGACCATGGCTACCTGGCTGCTGTCCTACAGGCCGCCGGATTCAAACCCGACTTCAGCCGCTGGATTAGCTTCGTATCGCTCCCCCAAGGCTGTGGCACAGGTGAACGGGGAAGCTGTCGGGCGCTTTCGCGCTGTCTAGGTCGGTCCGACAGGGTTGTCCATCGTCTTCTCCTTTACGTCCTGGCGTTGGAGCCCCTTCTGCCGGCTAAGGGACGAGACGGGCAGTCCGGTCCTACGTGGAATCGCAGTCCCTGGCGGAGCTCGAGCCAGGGTTTCCGCGTACGCCGATGACGTAACGTCCTTTGTGTCCTCCCGCAGGGACATAGAGGCGGTACAGCAGGCGCTTGTACGGTACGAGAAGGTGACAGGGGCCAGAATTAACTGCGCGACAAGTCTTCCGGCTTGCGGTTAGGCGCTTGGAAGGGTGTTTCCCTCCGGGGCCCTTCGACTGGACGGACGGGCCGGTCAAGCTCCTCGGAGTTTGGTTCGGTCCGGACTTACAGTTGGAGAAAACTGGTCTGAAGTACTGGCAAAGGTCGGCGCGTCGGTCAAGGTTTGTCGTCACGCCCCGTGAAGGGCTTGGCGGAGGTGTGCAACACATACCTCTTTTCCATGATCCTTTACCGGCTGTCGCATTTCCCCTTTGTGACGATCATGAGAAGGTGCTCGAGCGTTTGCTATTCTCCTGCCCGTGGAGAGGACGCAAACACATGGTCGACAAAGGAGTCTGTTGCCTCCGTCCGTGTCATGGGGTCTGGGGATGCCACACTTGAGGAGCCATGCCTGCCTGAGGTTGGCATTTCTCAGGCGCGCGTTGGAGGAAGATCGGTTGCTTGCGGGGGTAGTGAGGGACATGTTCCTGCCTTACCATCGCTCCCCCGACCTATGGCTGACCGTCAGGCCTTGGGTGCGACCGAAATTCCCAAGCTGAATGTCTGGCGGCCTTGCAGGCCATTCCACGGTCCATGACCCTTTCAGCCTAGGAAACTCTTCTATCGGGGATTAGTGGAGGGGTGCTGTGAAGGATAAGCTGTGGAGTAAGTTTTGCATGTCGAGAGTGGAGTACCGCTCTCATTGGTCTTGGGCGCCGGGTAGATTGGCTCAGCAACTCTGAGTTCTCTCTCACCCGGCGATTGGCTCGAATGGTTTGTCGCTCAATGACAAGCGTTTCGCAATGGCCTGGCGGATTTGCCGATTGTGAACGTTGCAACCTTGGAATTAAGTGAGACGTCGGCGCACGCCTTCTCTCCATTGTTCGCGCGTTCGCCCGTTGTGGCGCGTGTCGGCGAGTTGACTGCTCGTATCTCGCCGCGGGAGCTTGTGCTCATTGATCGCGCATACGCTGTGGACAATGTGTCGCCCTGCACGGGTGTGAAGCGGATGGTGTTTCTGTCGCTACTGGCCACGGCTAGAATGGTGATTTGGATGACGCGTCTGGAGGAAGCAGTCTTGCGGGGAGGTCGTTCGGATCAGGATCTTATCCGATATTTTGAGCACAGCTCAAAATGAAGATTAGAATCCGAAACGGAAAACGGCTGCACCCGACAGACTTTAGCAAAGGTGGGATATATGCAGCGAGCCTGGTTCGGGTGACCGGGGCTAGCCTTTGATTTTCTTTTTTAGTTCCCGTTGTCACATCGGGGTGGATTCCTCTGAACCCCCTCCTGCCTAAGGTTAGCTTTTCTTTGTATACCTAGTTAATGTGAGTGAATGTATTTGTCCTAGCCTGCTCCCGGCTCCATTGCTTTTGTTATGATCCAGTTCGAGATTCCCACTGACCATTGTTATTTTGCCCCGTTTTATTCTCAGCTGGGTCAGCCTTATATATTCTCCAGTCCAATTTATTTTTGCACCCAGCTTCTCCATTCCCCTTAGAAAGAGAGCGGCTTGATTTTGTCTCTACAGGCAGAATACAGTGGCCTCTTTAATTACGAGGGTGTCATTCTACTAACATTTTGTATAAATATTCATTTGAAATTGTTTTTTGTTTTGGGGATTTTTGTTTTTCATACCCTCCCCATCATATCATCTCATGTACAAATGTTAAAATCTATTTTTGTACTATAATTGTAAATAGTCACAAATTCTTATGTACAAATTTTAAAAATCTATTTTTTGTAAATAATCACAAATTTTTATGTACATTTGGGGCGTTTTTGTAGGTCCCCGGTATGTTTTCGCGATATTTGTGCTAGATAAGTACGAGTGTTGATGGACAAATTTTATGGTGAATGAGAATCATTGTAACGTATGTATGGGTCGTGAATTCGATTAGCTAGGTATAGGTTATAGTAACCGAAGACCACCCCAAGTTTTGTTCCTCCACCTTTTCGGCCTTGTGCCATAATTCATGTAAAAATGAATAAATAAAACCAACCATTCCCAATTCGGGATTTTGTGTTGTTTTTAAAATAAGAAGCTCAAAGCGTAGCATTTGTTCCGCAGTGATATTTGCCATTGCTTGTGTCTTGGGCAACTGTTTTCCAGCCCGGAGTTTATTGCTCGGCCAGCGTAAAAGTAGTGGTCTTCGAACGCGAAACACCGGGAAGCAGTTGTCCACCTCGTGGCATGGCCACGGCCTAGCCACTTCCCCCTGTTCGTTGGAAGAGCCTAGTGGAGTAGTTGTTCCGCAGTGATATCTGCCTGCACTTTGTCTCTGGACAACTGATTTCCAGCCCGAGTTCGTCGCTCGGGCCAGCGTAAAAGTAGCGGCTTCTTCGAAACGCGAAACACCGGAAAGAAGCTGTCCGGTGATCGGTCACTTTTGTGGCATGGCCACAGAAGGACCGGGGAAGTCGGCACTCCCACCACGGTGTCGGTGGGAGATTACAATCAGTGACGCAGACGACGACGACGTCATAGCCCGCACCATGACCGAGTGGGAGAGCATGCTGTTCGGCTCCCCCACACCAGCGGACGCGGCGGCGGCGGCCACACCGTCAGCAGCGACCGGACCAGCAGCGGCGACTGCACCCGCAGCAGAGACCACCCCAGCAGCGGCGACTGCACCTGCAGCAGCGACCAGACCAGCAGCGGCGACTGCACCCGGCAAGCGACCACCCCAGCAGCGGCGACTGCACCCGCAGCAGCGACCAATCCAGCAGCGGCGACTGCACCCGCAGCAGCGACCAATCCAGCAGCGGCGACCGCAGCAGCAACCAAAACGTGCAGCAGCAGCAGCAACCAAACCTGCTCCAGCGACCGGATTCGCAGCAGCGTCCAGACCGGCGGCAACGGCAGCAACACCCCCGCCGGCACGGACAGCAGCAGCAGCAGCAGCAGCAGCACCAGCGTCCCCCTCACTTCCTCGACCTCTGGTGAAAGGAGGCAAGAAGATCACGCAAGGACGAGGACTATTACCAGTCCATCCAAAGCGATTACGCGGACTACATCAGGGGACGGAGCTCGTCTCGCCGACCACTTGGCGCAGATCGAGGCGAGGGTCATCACCCTGATCACCAAGGACCTGAAGACCAAGAAACTGATCGGCGTCCCCAGGGATACGTTCGAGGAGGGACTGCAGACACCGAAGATCAGAGCCAGGGCCGTAGCGAGGAGAAGCAACACCACGTGGGACGTCCTGAGCCAATTCGCTGATGAAGCCAAGAACTTAATCGGCGTGGTTCTGAAAACCAAAATGCTCCAGTTCTACACGGAGTACATGGGCACGAAGAAGGTGAAAATCACGCTGCACGGCGTCCCCATGGACATTGATGAAGATCACGTCGGCGCCTTCTTCGTGCAATATGGAAGGGTGGCCGAAGTTTCCTCGCTGCGGTCGAAAGCAGATTCCTCACGGGAGACATGACCCTGCAGGTGACCCCGACAAGGAAAACATCGCAAAGATCCCCAACATCCTCACCTGCAGGGGTCGCGCCATTCGTCATCGTAGAAGCAGGAAGCCGCGCTGTTGGGTCTGCGGGTCGGCGGAGCACGTGGCAAAAGCGTGCCCAACCAAGAATCTGGCCCTAAAGGCCCAACCAGCCCAACCGGTCAAGCAGCAACCAGCGGCGCAGGAGAAGGATGTAGGAAAAACAAGCACAACCTACGCAGTCTCCCGTGACCAACAAGAACGGCGAATGGCAGGTGGTGGCCAGAAGAAAGCCAAAAACCTTCCCTGGACAATGTGCCGCCACCTGTCAAGACGCCTGCCAAGCAGACCCTGCGGCTGTCGACTCCTACCAAACCTAAGGAGTCCCCGGCGAAGTGCGCCGGCAAACCAAAGGAGGTGTTCCTCCCAAACAGAGGAAGGCAAGAAGTCCTTCCCCCCAGCAAATGGAAGTACAAAGGACACCTCCTGAAACGTGGGAGAGGAGGAAGAGGCAGAGGAGCAGCACAACAACACAAAGGCCAGGAGAAGGAGCCGGAGCAACGAAAGGAGGCCGCGAGCCGAAAAATGCAGCTCTCTACCAGTGTCTCCGGTTAAACAGACTTATGCACTAAAGGTAAGAAGTCTTCCTTCATCCCCGCAAAAAGCCTCCCAGTCCCCAGTCTTTAAACTGACCTCTGAAATCTTGTGCTTTAACCCCCACTCCTCCCCCTCCCTCTGTCCACTCCCTCTCGGGCAAAAAGAAAAAGCCCCTGCCCCAAGGGAAGCACTCCTTAAAGTGAGTGAGGACGTTGCCTCTGAGTGGTCATCTCAGAGGCGAAAACTCTTAAAGCCCCTGCTGAGGCTGACCTCAGTGGAGGGCAAGAACACTGAAAATCCCAGCAACTTTCCCCAGGCCCCAGGTGTCATCACCCTGGTGGAGGAACACCGGTGGCAACCTGAGGGTCTGGGACCACACATCCACGAAGCAAAAAGACACTTTTCGCAAATAACTATGGTTCAGCACAACACACCTGGAACTCAAAATGGAAAAAATTGTTCGGGGAGGTCCCCTGTTTTACTCCACCCCAGTCTCTATAGGGTAGTGAAACTAACATACCCCACGGACGTTGGCGGCATTGTCCTAGACGGGACGGATTACGTCCGATGTAGGAACGGGTTCCCTAGGACAGTCCGTCGGGGTCCTATCTGCTAGGGATTTCCGTCCCGTATGTGACTAGTACTTTTGTTGCATGTTTTTGTTGTTTTTTCCTTTTCAGAACTAAATCACGTTCATTAAGATAGCCAGCTTAAATGCGAATGGCCTGAGGGATCGGGTAAGGCGGCTCGCCTGCTTCGTGACCTCTTGTCGTTCGGCGTGATGCGGGCCGTTGGGATCCAAGAGACTCACTTTGTTTGCGAAGTCGACTCGTGTGTGCTGTCTAACGACTATGTCGTCTATTCAGCATATGGGAGCCGGCATGCCAGAGGTGTTTCTTTGCTGGTCAAGTGCACCCTGGACGCGAGGATCGACCTTGTCCATGTCGGTGCCGAGGGTCGGCTGATCGTGGCAGATATTGCAGTGAAAAGCAAATCGTTCCGGCTGATTGCGGTTTATGCGCCCAATGTCCCAGGTGAGCGTGTCTCTTCTTTCGGCTGTTGGAGCCCTTCATGGTGCATTCAACACGGCTAATCTTAGTTGGGGACTGGAATGCCGTCCTAACCCCCAAATGGGATAGAGGAAGGGGCGGCCAGTGGGTGGAGTGCGATCGTAGCCTGGTTGATCTGATCGGCGAATTTGGTCTCGTCGATAGATACCGGGTCGATCATCCGGATGGGAGCATGTAGACGTGGACGCATAGCTGGCCTTCTACCCGGGTATCCGCGTACCTGGATAGGATGTTAGTCAGAGAAGCCGACATAGACTTCTTAGAATGTCCAACGTTCCACTGGCTAGGCTACTCGACCACAAACTCGTTTGTGCCCGGGTCGTATTAGACTTTAGTGGCCCAGGTTGGCTGGTTATTGGAAGTTCAATCAGTCCTTATTGGACAGACGGGACTTCGTGACCAGCTGACAAAACTAGTTCAGCGGGAATTAACTGGGCGAGTCATTGGGAGTAGGTGGTGGGTTAACCTTAAGGACACCAATAGGTCTTTCGCCACCAACATAGCCAGCGGCTCAACTTGCGATAAGGCTGCGGAGGCAAAGACACTTAGTGCTAATTTCACCCGGGCGGAGGCTGAGGGGATCCTCTAGAGATAGCCTTAGCCAGGAGGCCCTGGAGCGCCTGACTAGCGGGCGCTACATGGGCTGCTGTGGGTAATTAGGGCTAAGTTAAGCAAGATGTCTTCCGAAGCTGCGGAACATGGGCGCAGAACTGCGCAAGGAAGAAATTCGCCAGGCCGGCGACCGGTACATTCGAGAGGTACGCGACCCGGAGGGACATCTCTAAGGTCCACCAACGACATGTGCGAGGCGTTCCGGCAGCATTTCGAACACCGATTTACCAAGGAGCCCGACTCCGTGACGAGGAGTTTCGCAGCTATTTGGCTGACTTTCCCCGGCTTTTGCCGGCCAGCGGCTAGCTGCGAAGGGGGAGATTACGGAGGACGAAATCTACGGCTTTGAAGAAGGTCGGCAGAGGCAAGTCGCCATAGCCTTGGATGGTTTGCCCTATGAAAATGTACTTGAGGATGTCGCACCTTTTTGTCCCGCTCTTGGCCGTCGTGTTCAACCACTGGTTTCGGCAGGGGTCCATCCCCGGTCGGATCACCAGGGGGCGTGATCACGCTGTTGAGAAAAGGCAAGAAGGTTGGGAGGAACTAGATGATTACAGGCCCATAACTCTGCTAAACACAGAGTTAAAGATTTTGGCCAAGATCCTGACGAATCGCTTGCAGCTAGTTGCCGAGTCTCTGTTGCAATTGGATCAGACTTGTTCTGTGAAGGGACGAACAATTCAGAGCAACCTGCACTTGATTCGCACGATCGTAGAGGGTGTAGAAGACGACGATGAGGCCGCGCTGATCAATTTGGATCAGTCCAAGGCATTTGATAGGATTGACCATGGCTACCTGGCTGCTGTCCCACAGGCCGCCGGATTCAAACCCGACTTCAGCCGCTGGATTAGCCTTCGTATCGCTCCTGGCCGTGGCACAGGTGAACGGGAAGCCGTCGGGCGCTTTCGCGCTGTCTAGGTCGGTCCGACAGGGTTGTCCACTGTCTTCCTCCCTTACGTCCTGGCGTTGGAGCCCCTCCTTCGCCGGCTAAGGGACGAGACGGGCAGTCCGGGTCCTACGTGGAATCGCAGTCCCTGGCGGAGCCTTCGAGCCAGGGTTTCCGCGTACGCCGATGACGTAACGTCCTTTTGTGTCCTCCCGCAGGGACATAGAGGCGGCACAGCAGGCGCTTGTACGGTACGAGAAGGTGACAGGGGTTGAATTAACTGCGACAAGTCTTCCGGCTTGCGGTTAGGCGCTTGGAAGGGTGTTTCTCCCGGGGCCCTTCGACTGGACGGACGGCCGGTCAAGCTCCTCGGAGTTTGGTTCGGTCCGGACTTACAGTTGGAGAAAACTGGTCTGAAGTACTGGCAAAGGTCGGCGCGTCGGTCAAGGTTTGTCGTCGACGGGGTCTCTCCGTGAAGGGCTTGGCGGAGGTGTGCAACACATACCTCTTTCCCATGATCCTTTACCGGCTGTCAGTACTTCCCTTGTGACGATCATGAGAAGGCGCTCGAGCGTTTGCTATTCTCCTGCCTGTGGAGAGGACGCAAACACATGGTCGACAAAGGAGTCTGTTGCCTCCGTCCGTGTCAAGGGGGTCTGGGGATGCCACACCTGAGGAGCCACGGCGTGCTCGCTTCGAGGTTGGCATTTCTCAGGCGCGCGTTGGAGGAAGATCGGTTGCTTGCGGGGGTAGTGAGGGACATGTTCCCCGTTTTACCATCGCTCCCCGACCCTATGGCTGACCGTCAGGCCTTGGGTGCGACCGAAATTCCTGCTCGAATGTCTGGCGGCCTTGCAGGCCATTCCACGGTCCAGTGACCCTTCACAGCCTAGGAAACTCTTCTATCGGGGATTAGTGGAGGGGGTGCCGTGAAGGACAAGCTGTGGAGTAAGCTCGGCATGTCGAGAGTGGAGTACCGCTCTCATTGGTCTTGGGCGCCGGGTGCAGATTGGCTCAGCAACTCTGAGTTCTCTCTCACCTGGCGATTGGCTCGAATGGTTTGTCGCTCAATGACAAGCGTTTCGCAATGGGCCTGGCGGATTTGCCAGATTGTGAACGTTGCAACCTTGGAATTAAGGGAGACGTCGGCGCACGCCTTCTTCCATTGTTCGCGCGTTCGCCCGTTGTGGGCGCGTGTCGGCGAGTTGACTGCTCGTATCTCGCCGCGGAGCTTGTGCTCATTGATCGCGCATACGCTGTGGACAATGTGTCGCCCCCGTACCTGTGTGTGAAGCGGATGGTGTTTCTGTCGCTACTGGCCACGGCCAGAATGGTGATTTGGATGACGCGTCTGGAGGAAGTCTTGCGGGGAGGTCGTTTTTCGATCAGGATCTAATCCGATATTTTGAGCACCAGCTCAAATGAAGATTAGAACTGAACGGAAACGGCTGCACCCGACAGACTTTAGCAAAAGGTGGATAAGGCGGCGAGCCCGGTTCGTGTGACCGGGGCTAGCCTTGATTTTCTTTTTTTTAGTTCCGCCAAGTCACATCGGGGTGGATTCTCTGGAACCCTCCCGCGGTTAAGGTTAGCTTTTCGTATACCTAGTTAATGTGAGTGAATGTATTTGTCCTAGCCTGTTCCCGGCTCCATTGCTTTTGTTATGATCCAGTTCGAGATTCCCACTGACCATTGTTATTTTGCCCTGTTTTATTCTCGGCTGGCCAGCTTTATATATTCTCCAGTCCAATTTATTTTTGTACCCAGCTTCTCCATTCCCCTTAGAAAGAGAGCGGCTTGATTTTGTCTCTACAGGCAGAATACAGTGGCCTCTTTAATTACGAGGGTGTGTTTGGGTCTTACTAACATTTTGTATAAATATTCTATTTGAAATTGTTTTTTGTTTTGGGGATTTTTGTTTCTTCATACCCCTCCCCATCATATCATCTCATGTACAAATGTTAAAATCTATTTTTGTACCATAATTGTAAATAGTCACAAATTTTTATGTACAAATTTTAAAAATCTATTTTTGTAAATAATCACAAATTTTTTATGTACATTTGGGGCGTTTTTGTAGGTCCTCGGTATGTTTTCGCGATATTTTGGTGCTAGATAAGTACGAGTGTTGATGGACAAATTCTTATGGTGAATGAGAATCATTGTAACGTATGTATGGGTCGTGAATCTGATTAGCTAGTGTATAGGTTATAGTAACTGAAGACCACCCCAAGTTTTGTTCCCCCTCCCACCTTTCGGCCTTGTGCCATAATTCATGTAAAAATGAATAAATAAAACCAACCATTCCCCACCCGGGATTTTGTGTTGTTTTGTAATAAGAAGCTCAAAGCGTAGCATTTGTTCCGCAGTGATATTTGCCATTGCTTTGTGTCTTGGGCAACTGTTTTCCAGCCCGAGTTTATTGCTCGGGCCAGCGTAAAAGTAGTGGTCTTCGGAACGCGAAACACCGGGAAGCAGTTGTCCACCTCGTGGCATGGCCACGGCCCAGCCACTTCCCCCCTGTTCGTTGGAAGAGCCTAGTGGAGTAGTTGTTCCGCAGTGATATCTGCTCGCACTTTGTCTCTTGGACAACTGATTTCCAGCCCGAGTTCATTGCTCGGGCCAGCGTAAAGTAGCGGTTTCTTCGAAAACGCGAAACACCGAAAGAAGTTGTCCGGTGATCGGTCACTTTTGTGGCATGGCCACAGAAGGACCGGGGAAGTCGGCACCGACCACGGTGTCGGTGGGAGATTGGTAACTGTGTGACGCAGACGACGACGACGTCATAGCCCGCACCATGACCGAGTGGAGAGCATGCTGTTCGGCTCCCCCACACCAGCGGAGGCGGCGGCGGCTACACCGCCAGCAGCGACCGGACCAGCAGCGGCGACTGCACCTGCAGCAGAGACCACCCCAGCAGCGGCGACTGCACCCGCAGCAGCGACCAGACCAGCAGCGGCGCGACTGCACCTGCAGCAGCGACCACCCCAGCAGCGGCGACTGCACCTGCAGCAGCGACCAATCCAGCAGCGGCGACTGCACCTGCAGCAGCGACCAATCCAGCAGCGGCGACTGCAGCAGCAACCAAACGTGCAGCAGCAGCAGCAACCAAACCCGCTCCAGCGACCGGATCTGCAGCAGCGTCCAGACCGGCGGCAACCGCAGCAGCAACACCCCCGCCGGCACGGACAGCAGCAGCAGCAGCAGCAGCAGCACCAGCGTCCCCCTTACCCTCGACCTCTGGGTGGAAAGGGAGGCAAGAAGATCACGCGTAAGGACGAGGACTATTACCAGTCCATCCAAAAGGATTACGCGGACTACATCAGGGGGACGGAGCTCGTCTCGAAGCCGGACCACTTGGCGCAGATCGAGGCGAGGGTCATCACCCTGATCACCAAGGACCTGAAGACCAAGAAACTGATCGGCGTCCCCAGGGATACGTTCGAGGAGGGACTGCAGACACTGAAGATCAGAGCCAGGGCCGTAGCGAGGAGAAGCAACACCACGTGGGACGTCCTGTTCGGCTCCGCCGATGAAGCCAAGAACTTAATCGGCGTGGTTCTGGAAACCAAAACGCTCCAGTTCCACACGGAGTACATGGGCACGAAGAAGGTGAAAAACTGCTGCTGCACGGCGTCCCCATGGACATTGATGAAGATCACGTCGGCGCCTTCTTCGTGCAATATGGAAGGTGGCCGAAGTCTCTCGCTGCGGTCGAAAGCAGGACCCTCACGGGAGACATGACCCTGCAGGTGACCCTGGACAAGGAAAACATCGCAAAGATCCCCAACATCCTCACCTGCAGGGGTCGCGCTATCTTCGTCATCGTAGAAGGCAGGAAGCCGTGCTGTTGGGTCTGCGGGTCGGCGGAGCACGTGGCAAAAGCGTGCCCAACCAAGAATCCGGCCCTAAAGGCCCAACCAGCCCAACCGGTCAAGCAGCAACCAGCGGCGCAGGGAGAAGGATGGCGGAAAACAAGCACAACCTACGCAGTCTCCCGTGACCAACAAGAACGGCGAATGGCAGGTGGTGGCCAGGAAGAAAGCCAAAAAACCTTCCCCGGACAATGTGCCGCCACCTGTCAAGACGCCTGCCAAGCAGACCCCGGTGGGGCTGTCGACTCCTACCAAACCTAAGGAGTCCCCGGCGAAGGCGCCGGCAAAACCAAAGGAGGTGTCTCCTCCCAAACAGAGGAAGGCAAGAAGTCCTTCCCCTCAGCAAATGGAAGTACAAAGGACACCCTCCCTGAAACGTGGGAGAGAGAAGAGGCAGAGGAGCAGCACAACAACACAAAGGCCAGGAGAAGGAGCCGGGAGCAACGAAAAGGAGGCCGCGAGCCGAAAAATGCAGCTCTCTACCAGTGTCTCCGGTTAAACAGACTTATGCACTAAAGGTAAGAAGTCTTCCTTCATCCTCGCAAAAAAGCCTCCCAGTCCCCAGTCTTTCTTTAAACTGGACTCCCTCCGAAATCTTGTGCTTTAACCCCACTCCCTCCCCTCCCCTCCCTCTGTCCACTCCTCTCGGGCAAAAAAGAAAAAAGCCCTGCCCCAAGGGGAAGCACTCCTTAAAGTGAGTGAGGACGTTGCCCTCTGAGTGGTCATCTCAGAGGCGAAAACTCTTAAAGCCCCTGCTGAGGCTGACCCCAGGAGGGCAAGAACACTGAAATCCCAGAAACTTTCTCAGGCCCCAGGTGTCATCACCCTGGTGAGGAACACCGGTGGCAACCCGAGGGTCTGGGACCACATCCACGAAGCAAAAAGACACTTTGCAAATAACTATGGTTCAGCACAACACACCTGAACTCAAAAAATGGAAAAAAAAATTGTTCGGGAGGTCCCCTGTTTTACTCCACCCCAGTCTCTATAGGGTAGTGAAACCAACATACCCCACGGACGTTGGCGGCATTGTCCTAGACGGACGGATTACGTCCGATGTAGGAACGGGTTCCCTAGGACAGTCCGTCGGGGTCCTATCTGCTAGGATTTCCGTCCCGCATGTGACTAATGC
>JBBBDQ010015708.1:0-42017 GCA_037127315.1 Ascarosepion bandense | reverse complement strand
CAATATGAATAACCTTGTAATTTCAGTAAAACAAGATGATTTCGACGGCTAGTCGTCCAATCGTGTTTCAATCACGGCTTCTAGACCGACAACAAACCTAAACAATATGAATAACCTTGTAATTTCAGTAGAACAAGATGATTTTGGTCGGCTAGTCGTCCAATCGCTTCAATCACGGCTTCTAGACTGACAACAAACCTAAACAATATGAATAACCTTGTAATTTCTCAGTGCAAACAAGATGATTTTGAACGGCTAGTCGTCCAATCGTGTTTCAATCGCGGCTTCTAGACCGACAACAAACCTAAACAATATGAATAACCTTGTAATTTCAGTAAAACAAGATAATTTTTTTGACGGTCGTCCAATCGTGTTTCAATCACGGCTTCTAGACTCGACAACAAACCTAAACAATATGAATAACCCTTGTAATTTCAGTAAAACAAGATGATTTTGACGGCTAGTCGTCCAATCGTGTTTCAATCACGGCTTCTAGAAGGACAACAAACCTAAACAATATGAATAACCTTGTAATTTCAGTGTAAAACAAGATGATTTTGACGGTCGTCCAATCGTGTTTCAATCACGGCTTCTAGACCGACAACAAACCTAAACAATATGAATAACCTTGTAATTTCAGTAAAAACAAGACGATTTTCATTAAGTCGTCCAATCGTGTTTCAATCACGGCTTCTAGACCGACAACAAATAAACAATATGAATAACCTTGTAATTTTAGTAAAACAAGATGATTTTGACGGCTAGTCGTCCAATCGTGTTTCAATCACGGCTTTGTAGACCGACAACAAACCTAAACAATAAGGAATAACCATGCAATTACTTTAAACAATATGATTTTGAGTTCTAGTCGTCCAATTGTCGTCAAATCACGGCTTCTAGACCGACAACAAACCTAAACAATATGAATAACCTTGTAATTTCAGTAAAACAAGATGATTTTGACGGCTAGTCGTCCAATCGCTCAAATCACGGCTTCTAGACCGACAACAAAAAACTCAAACAATATGAATAACCTTGTAATTTCAGTAAAACAAGATGATTTCGACGGTGACACGTCCAATCGTGTTTCAATCACGGCTTCTAGACCGACAACAAACCTAAACAATATGAATAACCTTGTAATTTCAGTAGAACAAGATGATTTTGACGGCTAGTCGTCCAATCGTGTTTCAATCACGGTTTCTAGACCGACAACAAACCTAAACAATATGAATAACCTTGTAATTTCAGTAAACAAGATGATTTTGACGGCTAGTCGTCCAATCGTGTTTCAATCGCGGCTTCTAGACCGACAACAAACCTAAACAATATGAATAACCTTGTAATTTCAGTAAAACAAGATAATTTTGACGGCTAGTCGTCCAATCGTGTTTCAATCACGGCTTCTAGACCGACAACAAACCTAAACAATAAGGAATAACCTTGTAATTTCAGTAAAACAAGATGATTTTGACGGCTAGTCGTCCAATCGTGTTTCAATCACGGTTTCTAGAAGGACAACAAACCTAAACAATATGAATAACCTTGTAATTTCAGTAAAGTCAAGATGATTTTGACGGCTAGTCGTCCAATCGTGTTTCAATCACGGCTTCTAGACCGACAACAAACCTAAACAATATGAATAACCTTTGAAATTTCAGTAAAACAAGATGATTTTCACGGCTAGTCGTCCAATCGTGTTTCAATCACGGCTTCTAGACCGACAACAAATAAAACAATATGAATAACCTTGTAATTTTAGTAAAACAAGATGATTTTGACGGTCGCCCAATCGTGTTTCAATCACGTCTTCTAGACCGACAACAAACCTAAACAATATGAATAACCTTGTAATTTCAGTAAAACAAGATGATTTTGACGGCTAGTCGTCCAATCGTGTTTCAATCACGGCTTCTAGACCGACAACAAACCTAAACAATATGAATAACATTGTAATTTGTAAAAACAAGATGATTTGGACGGCTAGTCGTCCAATCGTGTTTCAATCACGGCTTCTAGACCGACAACAAACCTAAACAATGCGAATAAACTTGTAATTTCAGTAAAACAAGATGATTTTCACGGCTAGTCGTCCAATCGTGTTTCAATCACGGCTTCTAGACCGACAACAAACCTAAACAATATGAATAACCTTGTAATTTCAGTAAAACAAGATGATTTTCACGGCTAGTCGTCCAATCGTGTTTCAATCACGGCTTCTAGACCGACAACAAACCTAAACAATATGAATAACCTTGTAATTTCAGTAAAACAAGATGATTTTGACGGCTAGTCGTCCAATCGTGATTTAATCAAGCTTGGCTTCTAGACCGACAACAAACCTAAACAATATGAATAACCTTGTAATTTCAGTAAAACAAGATGATTTTTTGACGGCTAGTCGTCCAATCGTGTTTCAATCACGGCTTCTAGGCCGACAACAAACCTAAACAACATGAATAACCTTGTAATTTCAGTAAAACAAGATGATTTTGACGGCTAGTCGTCCAATCGTGTTTCAATCACGGCTTCTAGACCGACAACAAAACTAAACAATATGAATAACCTTGTAATTTCAGTAAAACAAGATGATTTTGACGGCTAGTCGTCCAATCGTGTTTCAACTTGGGCTTCTAGACCGACAACAAACCTAAACAATATGAATAACATTGTAATTTCAGTAAAACAAGATGATTTTGACGGCTAACGTCCAATCGTGTTTCAATCACGGCTTCTAGACCGACAAACAAACCTAAAACAATATGAATATCCTTGTAATTTCAGTAAACAAGACATGATTATGACGGCTAGTCGTCCAATCGTGTTTCAATCACGGCTTCTAGACCGTCAACAAACCTAAACAATATGAATAACCTTGTAATTTCAGTAAAACAAGATGATTTTCACGGCTAGTCGTCCAATCGTGTTTCAATCACGTCTTCTAGACCGACAACAAACCTAAACAACAGTGAATAACCTTGTACTTCAGTAAAACAAGTTGGATTTTGACGGCTAGCTTCCAATCGTGTTTCAATCACGGCTTTTAGACCGACAACAAACCTAAACAGTGAATAACCTTGTAATTTCAGTAAAACAAGATGATTTTGACGGCTAGTCGTCCAATTCTTCGTTTCAACTGTTTCTGACCGACAACAAACCTAAACAATATGAATAACCTTGTAATTTCAGTGTAAAACAAGATGATTGATGGCCAGTCGTCCAATCGTGATTTAATCACGGCTTCTAGACCGACAACAAACCTAAACAATATGAATAACCTTGTAATTTCAGTAAAACAAGATGATTTTGACGGCTAGTCGTCCAATCGTGTTTCAATCACGGCTTCTAGGCCGACAACAAACTCTAAACTATATGAATAACCTTGTAATTTCAGTAAACAAGATGATTTTCGATGGCTAGTCGTCCAATCGTGTTTCAATCACGGCTTCTGGACCGACAACAAACCTAAACAATATGAATAACCTTGAATTTCAGTAAACAAGATGATTTTGACGGCTAGTCGTCCAATCGTGTTTCCAATCACGGCTTCTAGACCGACAACAAACCTAAACAATATGAATAACCCTGTAATTTCAGTAAAACAAGATGATTTTGACGGCTAGTCGTCCAATCGTGTTTCAATCATGGCTTCTAGACCGACAACAAACCTAAACAATATGAATAACCTTGTAATTTTCAGTAAAACAAGACGATTTGACGGCTAGTCGTCCAATCGTGTTTCCCAATCACGGCTTCTAGACCGACAACAAACCTAAACAATATGAATATCCTTGTAATTCGTAAAACAAGATGATTGAGATTTGGCTAGTCGTCCAATCCTGTTTCAATCACGGCTTCTAGACCGTCAACAAACCTAAAACAACACAACAAACTGGTAATTTCAGTAAAACAAGATGATTTTGACGGCTAGTCGTCCAATCGTGTTTCAATCACGGCTTCTAGACCGACAACAAAACTAAACAATAGAATAAACTTGTAATTTCAGTAAAACAAGATGATTTTGACGGCTAGTCGTCCAATCGTGTTTCAATCACAGCTTCTAGACCGACAACAAATCTAAACAATATGAATACATTGTACACTTCAGTAAAACAAGATTATTTTGACGGCTAGTCGTCCAATCGTGTTTCAATCACGGCTTCTAGACCGACAACAAACCTAAACAATATGAATAACCTTGTGTAATTTCAGTAAAACAAGATGATTTCGATGGCTAGTCGTCCAATCGAAACAACCACGGCTTCTAGCGACAACAAACCTAAACAATATGAATAACCTTTGCATTTCAGTAAACAAGACATTTTGGACGGTTGAAGTCGTCCAATCGTGTTTCCAATCACGGCTTCTAGACCGACAACAAATCAAACAATATGAATAACCTTGTAATTTCAGTAAAACAAGATGATTATGACGGGTTGGCCTGTCCAATCCTGTTTCTAATCAATATTTCTAGACCGACAACAAACCTAAAACAATATGAAGGTATTGTAATTTCAGAAACAAGATTTTGACGCCTAGTCGTCCAATCGTCAATCACAGCCTAGACCGACAACAAACCCAACACAATATGAATAACCTTGAATTTCAGTAAAACAAGATTTTGACGGCTAGTCGTCCAATCGTGTTTCAATCACGGCTTCTAGACCACAAACAAACCTAACAATATGAATAACTCAATTTCAGTAAAAGAAGATGATTTTGACGGCTAGTCGTCCAATCGTCAACTACGGCTTCTAGACCGACAACAAACCTAAACAATATGAATAACCTTAAATTTCAGTAAACAAGATGATTTTGACGGCTAGTCGTCCAATCGTGTTTCCAATCACGGCTTCTAGACCGACAACAAACCTAAACAATATGAATAACCTTGCAATTTCAGTAAAACAAGATGATTTTGACGGGCGAAGGCCGTCCAATCGTGTTTCAATTACGGCTTCTTCAGAATGACAACAAACCTAAACAATATGAATAACCTTGTAATTTCAGTAAAACAAGACGATTTTGACGGCTAGTCGTCCAATCAGTACAATCACGGCTTCTAGACCGACAACAAACCTAAACATGAATAACCTTGTAATTTCAGTAAAACAAGATGATTGTGACGTCACCAATCGTGTTTCCAATCACGGCCGAACACAACAAACCTAAACAATATGAATAACCTTGTAATTTCAGTAAAACAAGATGATTATGACGGCTAGTCGTCCAATCGTGTTTCAACTACGGCTTCTAGACCGACAACAAACCTAAACAACAGAATAACCTTGTAATTTCAGTAAAACAAGATGATTTCACTTGCCAGTCGTCCAATCGTGTTTCACAATCACGGCTTCTAGACCGACAACAAACCTAAACAATATGAATAACCTTGTAATTTCAGTAAAACAAGATGGATTTTTGACGGCTAGTCGTCCAATCGTGTTTCAATCACGGTTTCAGACTGACAACAAACCTAAACAATATGAATATCTCTTGTAATTTCAGTAAAACAAGATGTTTATGACGGCTAGTCGTCCAATCGTGTTTCAATCACGGCTTCTAGACCGTCAACAAACCTAAACAATATGAATAACCTTGTAATTTCAGTAAACAAGATGATTTTGACTAGTCGTCCAATCGTGTTTCAATCACGTCTTCTAGACCGACAACAAACCTAAACACACATGAATAACCTTGTAATTTCCAGAAAAACAAAGTTGATTTTGACGGCTAGTCCTCCAATCGTGTTTCAATCACGGTCAGACCGAATAAACAAACCTAAACAATAAGGAATAACCTTGTAATTGTAAAACAAGACGATTTTGACGGCTAGTCGTCCAATCGTGTTTCAATCACGGGCTTCTAGAACGACAACAAACCTAAACAATATGAATAACCTTGTAATTTCAGTAAAAACAAGATGATTTTGACGGCTAGTCGTCCAATCGTGTTTCAATCACGGCTTCTAGACCGACAACAAACCTAAACAATATGAATAACCTTGTAATTTCAGTAAAACAAGATGATTTTGACGGCTAGTCGTCCAATCGTGTTTCAATCACGGCTTCTAGACCGACAACAAATAAAACAATAAGTGAATAACCTTGTAATTTTAGTAAAACAAGATGATTTTTGACGGCTAGTCGTCCAATCGTGTTTCAATCACGGCTTGACCGACAACAAACCTAAACAATATGAATAACCTTGTAATTTCAGTAAAACAAGATGATTTTTGACGGCTAGTCGTCCAATCGTGTTTCAATCACGGCTTCTAGACCGACAACAAACCTAAACAAAATATGACAATACTGTACTTTCAGTAAAACAAGATGATTTTGACGGCTAGTCGTCCAATCGTGTTTCAATCACGGCTTCTAGACCGACAACAAACCTAAACAATATGAATAACCTTGTAATTTCAGTAAAACAAGATGATTTTCACGGCTAGTCGTCCAATCGTGTTTCAATCACGGCTTCTAGACCGACAACAAACCTAAACAATATGAATAACCTTGTAATTTCAGTAAAACAAGATGATTTTCACGGCTAGTCGTCCAATCGTGTTTCAATCACGGCTTCTAGACTCGACAAATGTAAAACCTAAACAATATGAATAACCTTGTAATTTCAGTAAACAAGATGATTTTGACGGCTAGTCCAATCGTGATTTAATCACGGCTTCTAGACCGACAACAAACCTAAACAATATGAATAACCTTGTAATTTCAGTAAAACAAGATGATTTTGACGGCTAGTCGTCCAATCGTGTTTCAATCACGGCTTCTAGGCCGACAACAAACCTAAACAATATGAATAACCTTGGTAATTTCAGTAAAACAAGATGATTTTGACGTAATAGTCGTCCAATCGTGTTTCAATCACGGCTTCTAGACCGACAACAAAACTAAACAATATGAATAAACTTGTAATTTCAGTAAACAAGATGATTTTGATTATTGGGTCGTCCAATCGTGTTTCAATCACGGCTTCTAGACCGACAACAAATCTAAACAGCAATAACATTGTAATTTCAGTAAAACAAGATGATTTGACGGCTAGTCGTCCAATCGTGTTTCAATCAATAAGGCTTCTAGACCGACAACAAACCTAAACAATATGAATAACCTTGTAATTTCAGTAAAACAAGAAGATTTGACGGCTAGTCGTCCAATCGTGTTTCAATCACGGCTTCTAGACCGACAACAAACCTAAACAATATGAATATCCTGTAATTTCAGTAAAAACAAGATGATTATGACGGCTAGTCGTCCAATCGTGTTTCAATCACGGTCGACCGTCAACAAACCTAAACAATATGAATAACCTTGTAATTTCAGTAAAACAAGATGATTTTGACGGCTAGTCGTCCAATCGTGTTTCAATCACGTCTTCTAGACCGACAACAAACCTAAACAATATGAATAACATTGTAATTTCAGTAAAACAAGATGATTTTGACGGCTAGTCGTCCAATCGTGTTTCAATCACGGCTTCTAGACCGACAACAAACCTAAACAATATGAATAACCTTGTAATTTCAGTAAAACAAGATGATTTTGACGGCTAGTCGTCCAATCGTGTTTCAATCACGGCTTCTAGACCGACAACAAACCTAAACAATATGAATATCCTTGTAATTTCAGTAAAACAAGATGATTATGACGGCTAGTCGTCCAATCGTGTTTCAATCACGGCTTCTAGACCGCTTGTAACAAACCTAAAACAATATGAATAACCTTGTACTCAGTAAAACAAGATGATTTTTGACGCATAGTCGTCCAATCGTGTTTCAATCACGTCTTCTAGACCGACAACAAACCTAAACAATATGAATAACCTTGTAATTTCAGTAAAAACAAGTTGATTTTGACGGCTAGTCCTCCAATCGTGTTTCAATCACGGCTTCTAGACCGACAACAAACCGTAAAAACAATATGAATAACCTTGTACTTCAGTAAAACAAGATGATTTTGACGGCTAGTCGTCCAATCGTGTTTCAATCACGGCTTCTAGACCGACAACAAACCTAAACAATATGAATAACCTTGTAATTTCAGTAAAAACAAGATGATTTTGACGGCTAGTCGTCCAATCGTGTTTCAATCACGGCTTCTAGACCGACAACAAACCCAAACAATATGAATAACCTTGTAATTTCAGTAAAACAAGACGATTTTGACGGCTAGTCGTCCAATCGTGTTTCAATCACGGCTTCTAGACCGACAACAAACCTAAACAATATGAATATCCTTGTAATTTCAGTAAACAAGATGATTATGACGGCTAGTCGTCCAATCCTGTTTCAATCACGGCTTCTAGACCGTCAACAAACCTAAACAATAAGGAATAACCTTGTAATTTCAGTAAAACAAGATGATTTTGACGGCTAGTCGTCCAATCGTGTTTCAATCACGTCTTCTAGACCGACAACAAACCTAAACAATATGAATAACATTGTAATTTCAGTAAAACAAGATGATTTTGACGGCTAGTCGTCCAATCGTGTTTCAATCACGGCTTCTAGACCGACAACAAACCTAAACAATATGAATAACCTTGTAATTTCAGTAAAACAAGATGATTTTGACGGCTAGTCGTCCAATCGTGTTTCAATCACGGCTTCTAGACCGACAACAAACCTAAACAATATGAATATCCTTGTAATTTCAGTAAAAGAAGATGATTATGACGGCTAGTCGTCCAATCGTGTTTCAATCACGGCTTCTAGACCGTCAACAAACCTAAACAATATGAATAACCTTGTAATTTCAGTAAAAACAAGAGATTTTCACGGCTAGTCGTCCAATCGTGTTTCAATCACGGCTTCTTAGACCGACAACAAACCTAAACAATATGAATAACCTTGTAATTTCAGTAAAACAAGATGATTTTGACTTCTGGCTAGTCGTCCAATCGTGTTTCAATCACGGCTTCTAGACCGACAACAAACCTAAACAATATGAATAACCTTGTAATTTCAGTAAAACAAGATGATTTTGACGCATAGTCGTCCAATCGTGTTTCAATCACGGCTTCTAGACCGACAAATAAACCTAAACAATATGAATAACCCTGTAATTTCAGTAAAACAAGATGATTTTTAATGCTAGTCGTCCAATCGTGTTTCAATCACGGCTTCTAGACCGACAACAAACCTAAACAATATGAATAACCTGTAATTTCAGTAAAACAAGATGATTTTGACGGCTAGTCGTCCAATCGTGTTTCAATCACGGCTTCTAGACCGACAACAAACCTAAACAATATGAATAACCTTGTAATTTCAGTAAAACAAGATGATTTTGACGGCTAGTCGTCCAATCGTGTTTCAATCACGGCTTCTAGACCGACAACAAACCTAAACAATATGAATAACCTTGTAATTTCAGTAAACAAGATAATTTTGACGGCTAGTCGTCCAATCGTGTTTCCAGCAACTACGGCCGGGACTGACAACAAACCTAAAGAATATGAATAACATTGTAATTCCAGTAAAACAAGATGATTTTGACGGCTAGTCGTCCAATCGCGTTTCAATCACGGCTTCTAGACCGACAACAAACTCCAAACAATATGAATAACCTTGTAATTTCAGTAAAACAAGATGATTTTGACGGCTAGTCGTCCAATCGTGTTTCAATCACGGCTTCTAGACCGACAACAAACCTAAACAATATGAATAACCATGCAATTACTTTAAACAATATGATTTTGAGTTCTAAAGTCGTCCAATTGTCGTCAAATCACGGCTTCTAGACCGACAACAAACCTAAACAATATGAATAACCTTGTAATTTCAGTAAAACAAGATGATTTTGACGGCTAGTCGTCCAATCGTGTTTCAATCACGGCTTCTAGACTGACAACAAAACTAAACAATACGGAATTAGTAACCTTGTAATTTCAGTAAAACAAGATGATTTCGACGGCCAGTCGTCCAATCGTGTTTCAATCACGGCTTCTAGACCGACAACAAACCTAAACAATATGAATAACCTTGTAATTTCAGTAGAACAAGATGATTTTGACGGTTAGTCGTCCAATCGTGTTTCAATCACGGCTTTTAGACCGACAACAAACCTAAACAATATGAATAACCTTGTACTTGTGTAAAATTAAGATGATTTTGACGGCTAGTCGTCCAATCGTGTTTCTCAATCGCGGCTTTGTGACCGACAAACAAACCTAAATAATATGAATAACCTTGTAATTGCAAACGAGAAATTTTGACGGCTAGTCGTCCAATCAAGCTTCAATCACGGCTTCTAGACCGACAACAAACCTAAACAATATGAATAACCTTGTAATTTCCTTCAGTAAAGATGATTTTGACGGCTAGTCGTCCAATCGTGTTTCAATCACGGCTTCTAGACCGACAACAAACCTAAACAATATGAATATCCTTGTAATTTCAGTAAAACAAGATGCTTGAGACGGCTAGTCAACCAATCGTGTTTCAATCACGGCTTCTAGACCGTCAACAAACCCAACAATATGAATAACCTTGTAATTTCAGTAAAACAAGATAATTTTGACGGCTAGTCGTCCAATCGTGTTTCAATCACGGCTTCTAGACCGACAACAAACCTAAACAATATGAATAACCTTGTAATTTCAGTAAAACAAGATGATTTTGACGGCTAGTCGTCCAATCGTGTTTCAATCACGGCTTCTAGAAGGACAACAAACCTAAACAATATGAATAACCTTGTAATTTCAGTAAAACAAGATGATTTTGACGGCTAGTCGTCCAATCGTGTTTCAATCACGGTCACTTCTAGACCGACAACAAACCTAAACAATATGAATAACCTTGTAATTTGCAAAACAAGATGATTATGACGGCTAGTCGTCCAATCGTGTTTCAATCACGGCTTCTAGACCGACAACAAACCTAAACAATATGAATAACCTTGTAATTTCAGTAAACAAGATGATTTTGATGGCTAGTCGTCCAATCGTGTTTCAATCACGGCTTCTAGACCGACAACAAACCTAAACAATATGAATAACCTTGTAATTTCAGTAAAACAAGATGATTTTGACGGCTAGTCGTCCAATCGTGTTTCAATCACGGCTTCTAGACCGACAACAAACCTAAACAATATGAATATCCTTGTAATTTCAGTAAAAACAAGATGTTTATGACGGCTAGTCGTCCAATCGTGTTTCAATCACGGCTTCTGACTCGTCAACAAACCTAAACAATATGAATAACCTTGTAATTTCAGTAAAACAAGATGATTTTTTGGATGGCTAGTCGTCCAATCGTGTTTCAATCACGTCTTCTAGACCGACAACAAACCTAAACAATATGAATAACCTTGTAATTTCAGAAAACAAGTTGATTTTGACGGCTAGTCCTCCAATCGTGTTTCAATCACGGCTTCTAGACCGACAACAAACCTAAACAATATGAATAACCTTGTAATTTCAGTAAAACAAGATGATTTTGACGGCTAGTCGTCCAATCGTGTTTCAATCCACGGCTTCTAGAACGACAACAAACTCAAACAATATGAATAACCTTGTAATTTCAGTAAAAACAAGATGATTTTGACGGCTAGTCGTCCAATCGTGTTTCAATCACGGCTTCTAGACCGACAACAAACCTAAACAATATGAATAACCTTGTAATTTCAGTAAAACAAGATGATTTTGACGGCTAGTCGTCCAATCGTGTTCTTTTAACTACGGCTTCTAGACCGACAACAAATAAAACAATATGAATAACCTTGTAATTTTAGTAAAACAAGATGATTTTGACGGCTAGTCGTCCAATCGTGTTTCAATCACGGTTGCTAGACCGACAACAAACCTAAACAATATGAATAACCTTGTAATTTCAGTAAAACAAGATGATTTTGACGGCTAGTCGTCCAATCGTGTTTCAATCACGGCTTCTAGACCGACAACAAACCTAAACAATATGAATAACATTGTACTTTCAGTAAAACAAGATGATTTTGACGGCCAGTCGTCCAATCGTGTTTCAATCACGGCTTCTAGACCGACAAACAAACCTAAACAATATGAATAACCTTGTAATTTCAGTAAAACAAGATGATTTTCACGGCTAGTCGTCCAATCGTGTTTCAATCACGGCTTCTAGACCGACAACAAACCTAAACAATATGAATAACCTTGTAATTTCAGTAAAACAAGATGATTTTCACGGCTAGTCGTCCAATCGTGTTTCAATCACGGCTTCTAGACCGACAACAAACCTAAACAATATGAACCTTGTACTCTCAGTAAAACAAGATGATTTTGACGGCTAGTCGTCCAATCGTGATTTAATCACGGCTTCTAGACCGACAACAAACTCTAAACAATATGAATAACCTTGTAATTTCAGTAAAACAAGATGATTTTGACGGCTAGTCAACCAATGTGTTTCAATCACGGCTTCTAGGCCGACAACAAACCTAAACAATATGAATAACCTTGTAATTTCAGTAAAACAAGATGATTTTGACGGCTAGTCGTCCAATCGTGTTTCAATCACGGCTTCTAGAATCGACAAATGAAAACTAAACAATATGAATAACCTTGTAATTTCAGTAAAACAAGATGATTTTGACGGCTAGTCGTCCAATCGTGTTTCAATCACGGCTTCTAGACCGACAACAAATCTAAACAATATGAATAACATTGTAATTTCAGTAAAACAAGATGATTTTGACGGCTAGTCGTCCAATCGTGTTTCAATCACGGCTTCTAGACCGACAACAAACCTAAACAATATGAATATCCTTGTAATTTCAGTAAAACAAGATGATTATGACGGCTAGTCGTCCAATCGTGTTTCAATCACGGCTTCTAGACCGTCAACAAACCTAAACAATATGAATAACCTTGTAATTTCAGTAAAACAAGATGATTTTGACGGCTAGCCGTCCAATCGTGTTTCAATCACGTCTTCTAGACCGACAACAAACCTAAACAATATGAATAACCTTGTAATTTCAGTAAAATGTTGATTTCTTGATGGCTAGTCCTCCAATCGTGTTTCAATCACGGCTTCTAGACCGACAAACAAACCTAAACAATATGAATAACCTTGTAATTTCAGTAAAACAAGATGATTTCATATTGGTCGTCCAATCGTGTTTCAATCACGGCTTCTAGACCGACAACAAACCTAAACAATAAGGAATAACCTTGTAATTTCAGTAAAACAAGATGATTTTTTGATGGCTAGTCGTCCAATCGTGATTTAATCACGGCTTCTAGACCGACAACAAACCTAAACAATAAGGAATAACCTGTAATTTCAGTAAAACAAGATGATTTGACGGCTAGTCGTCCAATCGTGTTTCAATCACGGCTTCTAGGCCGACAACAAACCTAAACAATATGAATAACCTTGTAATTTCAGTAAAACAAGATGATTTCAGACGGCTAGTCGTCCAATCGTGTTTCAATCACGGCTTCTAGACCGACAACAAACCTAAACAATATGAATAACCTTGTAATTTCAGTAAAACAAGATGATTTTGACGGCTAGTCGTCCAATCGTGTTTCAATCACGGCTTCTAGACCGACAACACACCTAAACAATATGAATAACATTGTAATTTCAGTAAAACAAGATGATTTTGACGGCTAGTCGTCCAATCGTGTTTCAATCACGGCTTCTAGACCGGACAACAAACCTAAACAATATGAATAACCTTGTAATTTCAGTAAAACAAGACGATTTTGACGGCTAGTCGTCCAATCGTGTTTCAATCACGGCTTCTAGACCGACAAGTCACCTAAACAATATGAATATCCTTGTAATTTCAGTAAAACAAGATGATTATGACGGCCAGTCGTCCAATCTCGTTTCAATCACGGCTTCTAGACCGTCAACAAACTTAAACAATATGAATAACCTTGTAATTTCAGTAAAACAAGATGATTTTGACGGCTAGTCGTCCAATCGTGTTTCAATCACGTCTTCAGACCGACAACAAACCTAAACAATGCGAATAACATTGTAATTTCAGTAAAACAAGATGATTTTGACGGCTAGTCGTCCAATCGTGTTTCAATCACGGCTTCTAGACCGACAACAAACCTAAACAATATGAATAACCTTGTAATTTCAGTAAAACAAGATGATTTTTTTGACGGCTAGTCGTCCAATCGTGTTTCAATCACGGCTTCTAGACCGACAACAAACCTAAACAATAAGGAAATATCCTTGTAATTTCAGTAAAACAAGATGATTATGACGGCTAGGTCGTCCAATCGTGTTTCAATCACGGCTTCTAGACCGTCAACAAACCTAAACAATATGAATAACCTTGTAATTTCAGTAAAACAAGATGATTTTGACGGCTAGTCGTCCAATCGTGTTTCAATCACGTCTTCTAGACCGACAACAAACCTACAATATGAATAACCTTGTAATTTCAGTAAAACAAGTTGATTTTGACGGCTAGTCCTCCAATCGTGTTTCAATCACGGCTTCTAGACCGACAACAAACCTAAACAATATGAATAACCTTGTAAATTTCCTGAAAAAATAGAAGATGATTTTGACGGCTAGTCGTCCAATCGTGTTTCAATCACGGCTTCTAGACCGACAACAAACCTAAACAATATGAATAACCTTGTAATTTCAGTAAAACAAGATGATTTTGACGGCTAGTCGTCCAATCGTGTTTCAATCACGGCTTCTAGACCGACAACAAACCTAAACAATATGAATAACCTTGTAATTTCAGTAAAACAAGACGATTTTGACGGCTAGTCGTCCAATCGTGTTTCAATCACTGGGCTTCTAGACCGACAACAAACCTAAACAATATGAATATCCTTGTAATTTCAGTAAAACAAGATGATTATGACGGCTAGTCGTCCAATCCTGTTTCAATCACGGCTTCTAGACCGTCAACAAACCTAAACAATATGAATAACCTTTGTAATTTCAGTAAAACAAGATGATTTTTGACGGCTAGTCGTCCAATCGTGTTTCAATCACGTCTTCTAGACCGACAACAAACCTGAAACAATATGAATAACATTGTAATTTCAGTAAAACAAGATGATTTTGACGGCTAGTCGTCCAATCGTGTTTCAATCACGGCTTCTAGACCGACAACAAACCTAAACAATATGAATAACCTTGTAATTTCAGTAAAAACAAGATGATTTTCACGGCTAGTCGTCCAATCGTGTTTCAATCACGGCTTCTAGACCGACAACAAACCTAAACAATATGAATAACCTTGTAATTTCAGTAAAACAAGATGATTTTGACGGCTAGTCGTCCAATCGTGTTTCAATCACGGCTTCTAGACCGACAACAAACCCAACAATATGAATAACCTTGTAATTTCAGTAAAACAAGATGATTTTGACGGCTAGTCGTCCAATCGTGATTTAATCACGGCTTCTAGACCGACAACAAACCTAAACAATATGAATAACCTTGTAATTTCAGTAAAACAAGATGATTTTGACGGCTAGTCGTCCAATCGTGTTTCAATCACGGCTTCTAGACCGACAACAAACCTAAACAATATGAATATCCTTGTAATTTCAGTAAAACAAGATGATTATGACGGCTAGTCGTCCAATCGTGTTTCAATCACGGCTTCTAGACCGTCAACAAACCTAAACAATATGAATAACCTTGCAATTTCAGTAAAAACAAGATGATTTTGACGGCTAGTCGTCCAATCGTGTTTCAATCACGTCTTCTAGACCGACAACAAACCTAAACAATATGAATAACCTTGTAATTTCAGTAAAAACAAGTTGATTTTGACGGCTAGTCCTCCAATCGTGTTTCAATCACGGCTTCTAGACCGACAACAAACCTAAACAATATGAATAACCTTGTAATTTCAGTAAAACAAGATGATTTTGACGGCTAGTCGTCCAATCGTGTTTCAATCACGGCTTCTAGACCGACAACAAACCTAAACAATATGAATAACCTTGTAATTTCAGTAAAACAAGATGATTTTCACGGCTAGTCGTCCAATCGTGATTTAATCACGGCTTCTAGACCGACAACAAACCTAAACAATATGAATAACCTTGTAATTTCAGTAAACAAGATGATTTTGACGGCTAGTCGTCCAATCGTGTTTCAATCACGGCTTCTAGGCCGACAACAAACCTAAAAATACGAATAACTCACTCTCAGTAAAACAAGATGATTTTGACGGCTAGTCGTCCAATCGCTTCAATCACGGCTTCTAGACCGACAACAAACCTAAACAATATGAATAACCTTGTAATTTCAGTAAAACAAGATGATTTTGACGGCTAGTCGTCCAATCGTGTTTCAATCACGGCTTCTAGACCGACAACACACCTAAACAATATGAATAACATTGTAATTTCAGTAAAACAAGATGATTTTTGACGGGCTAGTCGTCCAATCGTGTTTCAATCACGGTCAGACCGACAACAAACCTAAACAATATGAATAACCTTGTAATTTCAGTAAAACAAGACGATTTTGACGGCCAGTCGTCCAATCGTGTTTCAATCACGGCTTCTAGACCGACAACAAACCTAAACAATATGAATATCCTTGTAATTTCAGTAAAACAAGATGATTGCGACGGCTAGTCGTCCAACTTGCTTCAATCACGGCTTCTAGACCGTCAACAAACCTAAACAATATGAATAACCTTGTAATTTCAGTAAAACAAGATGATTTTTGACGGCTAGTCGTCCAATCGTGTTTCAATCACGTCTTCTAGACCGACAACAAAACCCAAACAATATGAATAACATTGTAATTTCAGTAAAACAAGATGATTTTGACGGCTAGTCGTCCAATCGTGTTTCAATCACTTGGGCTTCTAGACCGACAAATTAAACCTAAACAATATGAATAACCTTGTAATTTCAGTAAAACAAGATGATTTTGACGGCTAGTCGTCCAATCGTGTTTCAATCACGTCGACCGACAACAAACCTAAACAATATGAATATCCTTGTAATTTCAGTAAAACAAGATGATTATGACGGCTAGTCGTCCAATCGTGTTTCAATCACGGCTTCTAGACCGTCAACAAACCTAAACAATATGAATAACCTTGTAATTTCAGTAAAACAAGATGATTTTGACGGCTAGTCGTCCAATCGTGTTTCAATCACGTCTTCTAGACCGACAACAAACCTCCAAACAATATGAATAACCTTGTAATTTCAGTAAAACAAGTTGATTTTGACGGCTAGTCCTCCAATCGTGTTTCAATCACGGCTTCTAGACCGACAACAACCTAAACAATATGAATAACCTTGTAATTTCAGTAAAACAAGATGATTTTGACGGCTAGTCGTCCAATCGTAGTTTCAATCACGGCTTCTAGACCGACAACAAACCTAAACAATATGAATAACCTTGTAATTTCCAGTAAACAAGACATGATTTTGACGGCTAGTCGTCCAATCGTTTCAATCACGGCTTCTAGACCGACAACAAAAAACCTAAACAATATGAATAACCTTGTACTCAGTAAAACAAGACGATTTTGACGGCTAGTCGTCCAATCGTGTTTCAATCACGGCTTCTAGACCGACAACAAACCTAAACAATATGAATATCCTTGTAATTTCAGTAAAACAAGATGATTATGACGGCTAGTCGTCCAATCCTGTTTCAATCACGGCTTCTAGACCGTCAACAAACCTAAACAATATGAATAACCTTGTAATTTCAGTAAAACAAGATGATTTTTGACGGCTAGTCGTCCAATCGTGTTTCAATCACGGCTTCTAGACCGACAACAAACCTAAACAATATGAATAACATTGTACTTTCAGTAAAACAAGATGATTTTGACGGCTAGTCGTCCAATCGTGTTTCAATCACGGCTTCTAGACCGACAACAAACCTAAACAATAAGGAATAACCTTGCTCTAGTAAAACAAGATGATTTTCTACGGCTAGTCGTCCAATCGTGTTTCAACTACGGCTTCTAGACCGACAACAAAAAACCTAAACAATATGAATAACCTTGTAATTTCAGTAAAACAAGATGATTTTCACGGCTAGTCGTCCAATCGTGTTTCAATCACGGCTTCTAGACCGACAACAAACCTAAAACAATATGAATAACCTTGTAATTTCAGTAAAACAAGATGATTTTGACGGCTAGTCGTCCAATCGTGATTTAATCACGGCTTCTAGACTGACAACAAACCTAAACAATATGAATAACCTTGTAATTTCAGTAAAACAAGATGATTTTGACGGCTAGTCGTCCAAATCGTGTTTCAATCACGGCTTCTAGGCCGACAACAAACCTAAACAATATGAATAACCTTGTAATTTCAGTAAAACAAGATGATTTGGACGGCTAGTCGTCCAATCGTGTTTCAATCACGGCTTCTAGACCGACAACAAAACTAAACAATATGAATAAACTTGTAATTTCAGTAAAACAAGATGATTTTTGACGGCTAGTCGTCCAATCGTGTTTCAACTTGGCTTCTAGACCGACAACAAATCTAAACAATATGAATAACATTGTAATTTCAGTAAAACAAGATGATTTTGACGGCTAGTCGTCCAATCGTGTTTCAATCACGGCTTCTAGACCGACAACAAACCTAAACAATATGAATAACCTTGTAATTTCAGTAAAACAAGAAGATTTTGACGGCTAGCTGTCCAATCGTGTTTCAACCACGGCTTCTAGACCGACAACAAACCTAAACAATATGAATATCCTTTGTAATTTCAGTAAACAAAGATGATTGCGACGGCTAGTCGTCCAATCGTGTTTCAATCACGGCTTCTAGACCGTCAACAAACCTAAACAATATGAATAACCTTGTAATTTCAGTAAAACAAGATGATTTTGACGGCTAGTCGTCCAATCGTGTGTTTCAATCACGTCTTCTAGACTGACAACAAACCTAAACAATATGAATAACATTGTAATTTCAGTAAAAAACAAGACAGGATTTTGACGGCTAGTCGTCCAATCGTGTTTCAATCACGGCTTCTAGACCGACAACAAACCTAAACAATAAGAATAACCTTGTAATTTCAGTAAAACAAGATGATTTTTGACGGCTAGCCGTCCAATCGTGTTTCAATCACGGCTTCTAGACCGACAACAAACCTAAACAATATGAATATCCTTGTAATTTCAGTAAAACAAGATGATTATGACGGCTAGTCGTCCAATCGTGTTTCAATCACGGCTTCTAGACCGTCAACAAACCTAAACAATATGAATAACCTTGTAATTTCAGTAAAACAAGATGATTTTTGACGGCTAGTCGTCCAATCGTGTTTCAATCACGTCTTCTAGACCGACAACAAACCTAAACAATATGAATAACCTTGTAATTTCAGTAAAACAAGTTGATTTTGACGGCTAGTCCTCCAATCGTGTTTCAATCACGGCTTCTAGACCGACAACAAACCTAAACAATATGAATAACCTTGTAATTTCAGTAAAACAAGATGATTTTGACGGCTAGTCGTCCAATCGTGTTTCAATCACGGCTTCTAGACCGACAACAAAACCTAAACAATATGAATAACCTGTAATTTCAGTAAAACAAGATGATTTTGACGGCTAGTCGTCCAATCGTTTCAATCACGGCTTCTAGACCGACAACAAACTCTAAATAATATGAATAACCTTGTAATAATTTCAGTAAAACAAGACGATTTTGACGGCTAGTCGTCCAATCGTGTTTCAATCACGGCTTCTAGACCGACAACAAACCTAAACAATATGAATATCCTTGTAATTTCAGTAAAACAAGATGATTGGTGACGGCTAGTCGTCCAATCCTGTTTCAATCACGGCTTCTAGACCGTCAACAAACCTAAACAATATGAATAACTCGGTTTCAGTAAAACAAGATGATTTTTGACGGCTAGTCGTCCAATCGTGTTTCAATCACGTCTTCTAGACCGACAACAAACCCAACATGAATAACATTGTAATTTCAGTAAAACAAGATGATTTTGACGGCTAGTCGTCCAATCGTGTTTCAATCACGGCTTCGACCGACAACAACCTAAACAATATGAATAACCTTGTAATTTCAGTAAAACAAGATGATTTTGACGCATAGTCGTCCAATCGTAAAGCCTAATCACGGCTTCTAGACCGACAACAAACCTAAACAATATGAATATCCTTGTAATTTCAGTAAAAGAAGATGATTATGACGGCTAGTCGTCCAATCGCTTCAATCACGGCTTCTAGACCGTCAACAAACCTAAACAATATGAAGAACTGTAATTTCAGTAAAACAAGATGATTTTCACGGCTAGTCGTCCAATCGTAATTAACCACGGCTTCTAGACCGACAACAAACCTAAACAATATGAATAACCTTGTAATTTCAGTAAAACAAGATGATTTTGACGGCTAGTCGTCCAATCGTGTTTCAATCCTACGGCTTCTAGACCGACAACAAACCTAAACAATATGAATAACCTTGTAATTTCAGTAAAACAAGATGATTTTGATGGCTAGTCGTCCAATCGTGTTTCAACGTACGGCTTCTAGACCGACAACAAACCCAAACAAGGAATAACCCTGTAATTTCAGTAAAACAAGATGATTTTTGACGGCTAGTCGTCCAATCGTGTTTCAATCACGGCTTCTAGACCGACAACAAAAAACCTAAACAATATGAATAACCTTGTAATTTCAGTAAAATAAGATGATTTTGACGGCTAGTCGTCCAATCGTGTTTCAATCACGGCTTCTAGACCGGACAACAAACGGAACAATATGAATAACCTTGTAATTTCAGTAAAACAAGATGATTTTGACGCGTCGTCCAATCGTGTTTCAATCACGGCTTCTAGACCGACAACAAACCTAAACAATATGAATAACCTTGTAATTTCAGTAAACAAGATAATTTTGACAGCTAGTCGTCCAATCGTGTTTCAATCACGGCTTCTAGACCGACAACAAACCTAAAGAATAGAATAACATTGTAATTCCAGTAAAACAAGATGATTTTGACGGCTAATGTCCAATCGCGTTTCAATCACGGCTTCTTAGACCGACAACAACCTAAACAATATGAATAACCTTGTAATTTCAGTAAAACAAGATGATTTTGACGGCTAGTCGTCCAATCGTGTTTCAATCACGGCTTCTAGACCGACAACAAACCTAAACAATATGAATAACCATGCAATTACTTTAAACAATATGATTTTGAGTTCTAGTCGTCCAATTGTCGTCAAATCACGGGCTTCTAGACCGACAACAAAAAACCTAAACAATATGAATAACCTGTAATTCTCCAGTAAACAAGATGATTTTGACGGCTAGTCCAATCGTGTTTCAATCACGGCTTCTAGACCGACAACAAAACTAAACAATATGAAGGACCTTGTAATTTCAGTAAAACAAGAGGATTTTCGACGGCTTAGTCGTCCAATCGTGTTTCAATCACGGCTTCCAGACCGACAACAAAACCTAAACAATATGAATAACCTTGTAATTTCAGTAGAACAAGATGATTTTGACGGCTAGTCGTCCAATCGTGTTTCAATCACGGCTTCTAGACTGACAACAAACCTAAACAATATGAATAACCTTGTAATTTCAGTAAAACAAGATGATTTTGACGGCTAGTCGTCCAATCGTGTTTCAATCGCGGCTTCTAGACCGACAACAAACCTAAACAATATGAATAACCTTGTAATTTCAGTAAAACAAGATAATTTTTGACGGCTAGTCGTCCAATCGTTTCAATCACGGCTTCTAGACCGACAACAAACCTAAACAATATGAATAACCTTGTAATTTCAGTAAAACAAGATGATTTGACGGCTAGTCGTCCAATCGTGTTTCAATCACGGCTTCTAGACCGACAACAAACCTAAACAATATGAATATCCTTGTAATTTCAGTAAAACAAGATGTTTATGACGGCTATGTCGTCCAATCGTGTTTCAATCACGGCTTCTAGACCGTCAACAAACCTAAACAATATGAATAACCTTGTAATTTCAGTAAACAAGATAATTTGACGGCTAGTCGTCCAATCGTGTTTCAATCACGGCTTCTAGACCGACAACAAAACCTAAACAATATGAATAACCTTGTAATTTCAGTAAAACAAGATGATTTTGACGGCTAGTCGTCCAATCGTGTTTCAATCACGGCTTCTAGAAGGACAACAAACCTAAACAATATGAATAACCTTGTAATTTCAGTAAAACAAGATGATTTTTGACGGCTAGCCGCCAATGTGCTCAACTACGGCTTCTAGACCGACAACAAACCTAAACACAATAGAATAACCTTGTAATTTCAGTAAAACAAGATGATTATGACGGCTAGTCGTCCAATCGTGTTTCAATCACGGCTTCTAGACCGACAACAAACCCAAACAATATGAATAACCTTGTAATTTCAGTAAAACAAGATGATTTTGACGGCTAGTCGTCCAATCGTGTTTCAATCACGGCTTCTAGACCGACAACAAACCTAAACAATATGAATAACCTTGTAATTTCAGTAAAACAAGATGATTTTGACGGCTAGTCGTCCAATCGTGTTTCAATCACGGCTTCTAGACCGACAACAAACCTAAAACAATACGAATATCCTTGTAATTTCAGTAAACAAGATGTTTGCGATTTACAATGTCCAATCGTGTTTCAATCACGGCTTCTAGACCGTCAACAAAACCTAAACAATATGAATAACCTTGTAATTTCAGTAAAACAAGATGATTTTGACGGCTAGTCGTCCAATCGTGTTTCAATCACGTCTTCTAGACCGACAACAAACCTAAACAATATGAATAACCTTGTAATTTCAGAAAAACAAGTTGATTTTGACGGCCAGTCCTCCAATCGTGTTTCAATCACGGCTTCTAGACCGACAACAAACCTAACAATATGAATAACCTTGTAATTTCAGTAAAACAAGATGATTTTGACGGCTGGTCGTCCAATCGTGTTTCAATCACGGCTTCTAGAACGACAACAAACCTAAACAATATGAATAACCTTGTAATTTCAGTAAAACAAGATGATTTTGACGGTTAGTCGTCCAATCGTGTTTCAATCACGGCTTCTAGACTGACAACAAACCTAAACAATATGAATAACCTTGTAATTTCAGTAAAACAAGATGATTTTGACGGCTAGTCGTCCAATCGTGTTTCAATCACGGCTTCTAGACCGACAACAAATAAAACAATATGAATAACCTTGTAATTTTAGTAAAACAAGATGATTTTGACGGCTAGTCGTCCAATCGTGTTTCAATCACGGCTGCTAGACCGACAACAAACCTAACAATATGAATAACCTTTGTAATTTCAGTAAAAACAAGATGATTTTGACGGCTAGTCGTCCAATCGTGTTTCAATCACGGCTTCTAGACCGACAACAAACCTACCGTCAATATGAATAACATTGTACTTTCAGTAAAAACAAGATGATTTTGACGGCCAGTCGTCCAATCGTGTTTCAATCACGGCTTCTAGACCGACAACAAACCTAAACAATATGAATAACCTTGTAATTTCAGTAAAACAAGATGATTTTCTACGGCTAGTCACCCAATCGTGTTTCAATCACGGCTTCTAGACCGACAACAAACCTAAACACACATGAATAACCTTGTAATTTCAGTAAACAAGATGATTTTCACGGCTAGTCGTCCAATCGTGTTTCAACTTTGCCTTAGACCGACAACAAACCTAAACAATATGAATAACCTTGTAATTTCAGTAAAACAAGATGATTTTACTTGGCTAGTCGTCCAATCGTGATTTAATCACGGCTTCTAGACCGACAACAAACCTAAACAATATGAATAACCTTGTAATTTCAGTAAAAACAAGATGATTTTGACGGCTAGTCGTCCAATCGTGTTTCAATCACGGCTTCTAGGCCGACAACAAACTCTAAACAATATGAATAACCTTGTAATTTCAGTAAAACAAGATGATTTTGACTAGTCGTCCAATCGTGTTTCAATCACGGCTTCTAGACCGACAACAAAACTAAACAATATGAATAACCTTGTACTCAGTGCAAAACAAGATGATTTTGACGGCTAGTCGTCCAATCGTGTTTCAATCACGGCTTCTAGACCGACAACAAATCTAAACAATACGGAATAACATTGTAATTTCAGTAAAACAAGATGATTTTGACGGCTAGTCGTCCAATCGTACTAACTACGGCTTCTAGACCGACAACAAACCTAAACAATATGAATATCCTTGTAATTTGTAGTAAAACAAGATGATTATGACGGCTAGTCGTCCAATCGTATGTTTCCAATCACGGCTTCTAGACCGTCAACAAACCTAAACAATATGAATAACCTTGTAATTTCAGTAAAACAAGATGATTTTTGACGGCTAGTCGTCCAATCGTGTTTCAATCACGTCTTCTAGACCGACAACAAACCTAAACAATATGAATAACCTTGTAATTTCAGTAAAACAAGTTGATTTTGACGGCTAGTCCTCCAATCGTGTTTCAATCACGGCTTCTAGACCGACAAAATAAAACCTAAACAATATGAATAACCTTGTAATTTCAGTAAAACAAGATGATTTTGACGGCTAGTCGTCCAATCGTGTTTCAATCACGGCTTCTAGACCGACAACAAACCTAAACAATATGAATAACCTTGTAATTTCAGTAAAACAAGATGATTTTCACGGCTAGTCGTCCAATCAGCCTAATCATTGGGTCGACCGACAACAAACCTAAACAATATGAATAACCTTGTAATTTCAGTAAAACAAGATGATTTTGACGGCTAGTCGTCCAATCGTGTTTCAATCACGGCTTCTAGGCCGACAACAAACCTAAACAATATGAATAACCTTGTAATTTCAGTAAAACAAGATGATTTTGACGGCTAGTCGTCCAATCGTGTTTCAATCACGGCTTCTAGACCGACAACAAACCTAAACAATATGAATAACCTTGTAATTTCAGTAAAACAAGATGATTTTGACGGCTAGTCGTCCAATCGTGTTTCAATCACGCCGACCGACAACACACCTAAACAATATGAATAACATTGTAATTTCAGTAAAACAAGATGATTTTGACGGCTAGTCGTCCAATCGTGTTTCAATCACGGCTTCTAGACCGAACAAAACCTAAACAATATGAATAACCTTGTAATTTCAAAGAAGACGATTTTTGACGGCTAGTCGTCCAATCGTGTTTCAATCACGGCTTCTAGACCGACAACAAACCTAAACAATATGAATATCCTTGTAATTTCAGTGTAAAACAAGATGATTATGACGAAGAAGGTCGTCCAATCCTGTTTCAATCACGGCTTCTAGACCGTCAACAAACCTAAACAATATGAATAACCTTGTAATTTCAGTAAAACAAGATGATTTTGACGGCCACGTCCAATCGTGTTTCAATCACGTCTTCTAGACCGACAACAAACCTAAACAATATGAATAACATTGTAATTTCAGTAAAACAAGATGATTTTGACGGCTAGTCGTCCAATCGTGTTTCAATCACGGCTTCTAGACCGACAACAAACCTTAAACAATATGAATAACCTTGTAATTTCAGTAAAACAAGATGATTTTTGACGGCTAGTCGTCCAATCGTGTTTCAATCACGGCTTCTAGACTGACAACAAACTCAACAATATGAATATCCTTGTAAATTAGTAAAACAAGATGATTATGACGGCTAGTCGTCCAATCGTGTTTCAATCACGGCTTCTAGACCGTCAACAAACCTAAACAATATGAATAACCTTGTAATTTCAGTAAAACAAGATAGATTTTGACGGCTAGTCGTCCAATCGTGTTTCAATCACGTCTTCTAGACCGACAACAAAAAGGGTAAACAATATGAATAACCTTGTAATTTCAGTAAAACAAGTTGATTTTGACGGCTAGTCCTCCAATCGTGTTTCAATCACGGCCGGACCGACAACAAACCTAAACAATATGAATAACCTTGTAATTTCAGTAAAACAAGATGATTTTGACGGCTAGTCGTCCAATCGTGTTTCAATCACGGGCTTCTAGACCGACAACAAACCTAAACAATATGAATAACTCTTGTAATTTCAGTAAAACAAGATGATTTTGACGGCTAAATGTCCAATCGTGTTTCAATCACGGCTTCTAGACCGACAACAAACCTAAACAATATGAATAACCTTGTAATTTCAGTAAAAACAAGACGATTTTGACGGCTAGTCGTCCAATCGTGTTTCAATCACGGCTTCTAGACCGACAACAAAACCTAAACAATATGAATATCCTTGTAATTTCAGTAAAACAAGATGATTATGACGGCTAGTCGTCCAATCCTGTTTCAATCACGGCTTCTAGACCGTCAAATGCCTCCAAACAATATGAATAACCTTGTAATTTCAGTAAAACAAGATGATTTTTGACGGCTAGTCGTCCAATCGTGTTTCAATCACGTCTTCTAGACCGACAACAAACCTAAACAATATGAATATTGTAATTTCAGTAAAACAAGATGATTTGGACGGCTAGTCGTCCAATCGTGTTTCAATCACGGCTTCTAGACCGACAACAAACCTAAACAATATGAATAACCTTGTAATTTCAGTAAAACAAGATGATTTTCTGCTTGCCAGTCGTCCAATCGTGTTTCAATCACGGCTTCTAGACCGACAACAAACTCTAAACAATATGAATAACCTTGTAATTTCAGTAAAACAAGATGATTTTGACGGCTAGTCGTCCAATCGTGTTTCAATCACGGCTTCTAGACCGACAACAAACCTAAACAATATGAATAACCTTGTAATTTTACAAAAACAAGATGATTTTGACGGCTAGTCGTCCAATCGTGATTTAATCACGGTCGTGGACCGACAACAAACCTAAACAATATGAATAACCTTGTAATTTCAGTAAAACAAGATGATTTTGACGGCTAGTCGTCCAATCGTGTTTCAATCACGGCTTCTAGACCGACAACAAACCTAAACAATATGAATATCCTTGTAATTTCAGTAAAACAAGATGATTATGACGGCTAGTCGTCCAATCGTGTTTCAATCACGGCTTCTAGACCGTCAACAAACCTAAACAATATGAATAACCTGTAATTTCAGTAAAACAAGATGATTTTGACGGCTAGTCGTCCAATCGTGTTTCAATCACGCTCTTGACCGACAACAAACCTAAACAATATGAATAACCTTGTAATTTCAGTAAAACAAGTTGATTTTGACGGCTAGTCCTCCAATCGTGTTTCAATCACGGCTTCTAGACCGACAACAAACCTAAAACAATATGAATAACCTTGTAATTTCAGTAAAACAAGATGATTTTGACGGCTAGTCGTCCAATCGTGTTTCAATCACGGCTTCTAGACCGACAACAAACCTAAACAATATGAATAACCTTGTAATTTCAGTAAAACAAGATGATTTTCACGGCTAGTCGTCCAATCGTGATTTAATCACGGCTTCTAGACCGACAACAAACCCAAACAATATGAATAACCTTGGTAATTTCAGTAAAACAAGATGATTTTGACGGCTAGTCGTCCAATCGCTTCAATCACGGCTTCTAGGCCGACAACAAACCTAAACAATATGAATAACCTTGTACTTCAGTAAAACAAGATGATTCTTGACGGCTAGTCGTCCAATCGTGTTTCAATCACGGCTTCTAGACCGACAATAAACCTAAACAATATGAATAACCTTGTAATTTCAGTAAAACAAGATGATTTTGACGGTTGGGTCGTCCAATCGTGTTTCAATCACGGCTTCTAGACCGACAACACACCTAAACAATATGAATAACATTGTAATTTCAGTAAAACAAGATGATTTTGACGGCTAGTCGTCCAATCGTGTTTCAATCACGGCTTCTAGACCGACAACAAACCTAAACAATATGAATAACCTTGTACTCTGTAAAACAAGACGATTTTGACGGCTAGTCGTCCAATCGTGTTTCAATCACGGCTTCTAGACCGAATAAACCTAAACAATATGAATATCCTTGTAATTTCAGTAAAACAAAGATGATTATGACGGCTAGTCGTCCAATCCTGTTTCAATCACGGCTTCTAGACCGTCAACAAACCTAAACAATATGAATAACCTTGTAATTTCAGTAAAACAAGATGATTTTGACGGCTAGTCGTCCAATCGTGTTTCAATCACGTCTTCTAGACCGACAACAAACCTAAACAATATGAATAACATTGTAATTTCAGTAAAACAAGATGATTTTACGCATAGTCGTCCAATCGCCATCACATGGCCGTATAATCAGACAACAAACCTAAATAAGAAGGAATAACTTGTACTTCCCCAGTAAAACAAGATTTATTTTGACGGCTAGCCGTCCAATGCTTCAATCACGGCTTCTAGACCGACAACAAACCGGCACAGGAATATCCTTGTAATTTCAGTAAAACAAGACAATTATGACGGCTAGCTGTCCAATCGTGTTTCAAATCACGGCTGGACCGGCCAAAGCAACCCAAGTTGTTATGAATAACCTTGTAATTTCAGTAAAACAAGATGATTTTGACGGCTAGTCGTCCAATCGTGTTTCAACTACGCCTTTGACCGACAACAAACCTAAACAATATGAATAATCCTTGCATCAGTGAAATAAGTTGATTTTGACGGTTGTCCTCCAATCGTGTTTGAATCTACGGCTTCTAGACCGACAACAAACCAAACAATATGAATAACCTTGTAATTTGTGGTAAAACAAGATGATTTTGACGGCTAGTCGTCCAATCGTGTTTCAATCACGGCTTCTAGACCGACAACAAACCTAAACAATATGAATAACCTTGTAATTTCAGTAAAAACAAGATGATTTTGACGGCTAGTCGTCCAATCGTTTCAATCACGGCTTCTAGACCGACAACAAACCTAAACAATACGAATAACCTTGTAATTTCAGTAAAACAAGACGATTTTGACGGCTAGTCGTCCAATCGTGTTTCAATCACGGCTTCTAGACCGACAACAAACCTAAACAATATGAATATCCTTGTAATTTCAGTAAAACAAGATGATTATGACGGCTAGTCGTCCAATCCTGTTTCAATCACGGCTTCTAGACCGTCAACAAACCTAAACAATATGAATAACCTTGTAATTTCAGTAAAACAAGATGATTTTGACGGCTAGTCGTCCAATCGTGTTTCAATCACGTCTTCTAGACCGACAACAAACCTAAACAATATGAATAACATTGTAATTTCAGTAAAACAAGATGATTTTGACGGCTAGTCGTCCAATCGTGTTTCAATCACGGCTTCTAGACCGACAACAAACCTAAACAATATGAATAACCTTGTAATTTCAGTAAAACAAGATGATTTTCACGGCTAGTCGTCCAATCGTGTTTCAATCACGGCTTCTAGACCGACAACAAACCTAAACAATATGAATAACCTTGTAATTTCAGTAAACAAGATGATTTTGATGGCTAGTCGTCCAATCGTGTTTCAATCACGGCTTCTAGACCGACAACAAACCTAAACAATATGAATAACCTTGTAATTTCAGTAAAACAAGATGATTTTGACGGCTAGTCGTCCAATCGTGATTTAATCACGGCTTCTAGACCGACAACAAACCTAAACAATATGAATAACCTTGTAATTTCAGTAAAACAAGATGATTTTGACGGCTAGTCGTCCAATCGTGTTTCAATCACGGCTTCTAGACCGACAACAAACCTAAACAATATGAATAACCTTGTAATTTCAGTAAAACAAGATGATTTTCATTAAGTCGTCCAATCGTGATTTAATCACGGCTTCTAGACCGACAACAAACCTAAACAATATGAATAACCTTGTAATTTCAGTAAAACAAGATGATTTTGATTTCTACAAGGTCGTCCAATCGTGTTTCAATCACGGCTTCTAGGCCGACAACAAACCTAAACAATATGAATAACCTTGTAATTTCAGTAAAACAAGATGATTTTGACGGCTAGCTCGTCCAATCGTGTTTCAATCACGGCTTCTAGACCGACAACAAACCTAAACAATATGAATAACCTTTGTAATTTCAGTAAAAACAAGATGATTTTGACGGCTAGTCGTCCAATCGTGTTTCAATCACGGCTTCTAGACCGACAAACAAACCTAAACAATATGAATAACATTGTAATTTCAGTAAAACAAGATGATTTTGACGGCTAGTCGTCCAATCGTGTTTCAATCACGGCTTCTAGACCGACAACAAACCTAAACAATATGAATAACCTTGTAATTTCAGTAAAACAAGACGATTTTGACGGCTAGTCGTCCAATCGTGTTTCAATCACGGCTTTTAGACCGACAACAAACCTAAACAATATGAATATCCTTGTAATTTCCAAACAAGATGATTATGACGGCTAGTCGTCCAATCCTGTTTCAATCACGGCTTCTAGACCGTCAACAAACCTAAACAATATGAATAACCTTGGTAATTTCAGTAAAACAAGATGATTTTGACGGCTAGTCGTCCAATCGTGTTTCAATCACGTCTTCTAGACCGACAACAAACCTAAACAATATGAATAACATTGTAATTTCAGTAAAACAAGATGATTTTGACGGCTAGTCGTCCAATCGTGTTTCAATCACGGCTTCTAGACCGACAACAAACCTAACAATATGAATAACCTTGTAATTTCAGTAAAACAAGATGATTTTGACGGCTAGTCGTCCAATCGTGTTTCAATCCTACGGCTTCTAGACCGACAACAAACCTAAACAATATGAATATCCTTGTAATTTCAGTAAAAGAAGATGATTGTGACGGCTAGTCGTCCAATCGTGTTTCAATCACGGCTTCTTAGACCGTCAACAAACCTAAACAATATGAATAACCTTGTAATTTCAGTAAAAACAAGATGATTTTCATGGCTAGTCGTCCAATCGTGTTTCAATCACGGCTTCTAGACCGACAACAAACCTAAACAATATGAATAACCTTGTAATTTCAGTAAAACAAGATGATTTTGACGGCTAGTCGTCCAATCGTGTTTCAATCACGCTTCTAGACCGACAACAAACCTAAACAATATGAATAACCTTGTAATTTCAGTAAAACAAAGATGATTTTGACGGCTAGTCGTCCAATCGTTTCAATCACGGCTTCTAGACCGACAACAAACCTAAACAATATGAATAACCCTGTAATTTCAGTAAAACAAGATGATTTTGACGGCTAGTCGTCCAATCGTGTTTCAATCACGGCTTCTAGACCGACAACAAAACCTAATAATATGAATAACCTTGTAATTTCAGTAAAACAAGATGATTTTGACGGCTAGTCGTCCAATCGTGTTTCGTTCACGGCTTCTAGACCGGACAACAAACCTAAACAATATGAATAACCTTGTAATTTCAGTAAAACAAGATGATTTTGACGGCTAGTCGTCCAATCGTGTTTCAATCACGGCTTCTAGACCGACAACAAACCTAAACAATATGAATAACCTTGTAATTTCAGTAAAACAAGATAATTTTGACGGCTAGTCGTCCAATCGTGTTTCAATCACGGCTTCTAGACCGACAACAAACCTAAAGAATATGAATAACATTGTAATTCCAGTAAAACAAGATGATTTGATTACAATGTCCAATCGCGTTTCAATCACGGCTTCTAGACCGACAACAAACCTAAACAATATGAATAACTGTAATTTCAGTAAAACAAGATGATTTTGACGGCTAGTCGTCCAATCGTGTTTCAATCACGGCTTCTAGACCGACAACAAACCTAAAACAATATGAATAACCATGCAATTACTAAAAGAATATGATTTTGAGTTCTAGTCGTCCAATTGTCGTCAAATCACGGCTTCTAGGACCGACAACAAACCTAAACAATATGAATAACCTTGTAATTTCAGTAAAACAAGATGATTTTGACGGCTAGTCGTCCAATCGTGTTTCAATCACGGCTTCTAGACCGACAACAAAACTAAACAATATGAATAAACTTGTAATTTCAGTAAAACAAGATGATTTCGACGGCCAGTCGTCCAATTGTGTTTCAATCACGGCTTCTAGACCGACAACAAACCTAAAACAATATGAATAACCTTGTAATTTCAGTAGAACAAGATGATTTTGACGGCTAGTCGTCCAATCGTGTTTCAATCACGGCTTCTAGACCGACAACAAACCTAAACAATATGAATAACCTTGTAATTTCAGTAAAACAAGATGATTTTGATGGCTAGTCGTCCAATCGTGTTTCAATCGCGGCTTCTAGACCGACAACAAACCTAAACAATATGAATAACCTTGTACTTTCAGTAAAACAAGATAATTTTGACGGCTAGTCGTCCAATCGTGTTTCAATCACGGCTTCTAGACCGACAACAAACCTAAACAGTGAATAACCTTGTAATTTCAGTAAAACAAGATGATTTTGACGGCTAGTCGTCCAATCGTGTTTCAATCACGGCTTCTAGAAGGACAACAAACCTAAACAATATGAATAACCTTGTAATTTCAGTAAAACAAGATGATTTTGACGGCTAGTCGTCCAATCGTGTTTCAATCACGGCTTCTAGACCGACAACAAACCTAAACAATATGAATAACCTTGTAATTTCAGTAAACAAGATGATTTTCACGGCTAGTCGTCCAATCGTGTTTCAATCACGGCTTCTAGACCGACAACAAATAAAACACATGAATAACCTTGTAATTTTAGTAAAACAAGATGATTTTGACGGCTAGTCGTCCAATCGTGTTTCAATCACGGCTTCTAGACCGACAAACAAACCTAAACAATATGAATAACCATGCAATTACTTTAAACAATATGATTTTGAGTTCTAGTCGTCCAATTGTCGTCAAATCACGGCTTCTAGACCGACAACAAACCTAAACAATATGAATAACCTTGTAATTTCAGTAAAACAAGATGATTTTGACGGCTAGTCGTCCAATCGTGTTTCAATCACGGCTTCTAGACCGACAACAAAACTAAACAATATGAATAACCTTGTAATTTCAGTAAAAACAAGATGATTTCGACGGCTAGTCGTCCAATCGTGTTTCAATCACGGCTTCTAGACCGACAACAAACCTAAACAATATGAATAACCTTGTAATTTCAGTAGAACAAGATGATTTTTGACGGCTAGTCGTCCAATCGTGTTTCAATCACGGCTTCTAGACCGACAACAAACCTAAACAATATGAATAACCTTGTAATTTCAGTAAAACAAGATGATTTTGACGGCTAGTCGTCCAATCGTGTTTCAATCGCGGCTTCTAGACCGACAACAAACCTAAACAATATGAATAACTCGTAATTTCAGTAAAACAAGATAATTTTTGACGGCTAGTCGTCCAATCGTGTTTCAATCACGGCTTCTAGACCGACAACAAACCTAAACAATATGAATACAACCTTGTAATTTCAGTAAAACAAGATGATTTTGACGGCTAGTCGTCCAATCGTGTTTCAATCACGGTTTCTAGAAGGACAAACCTAAACAATATGAATAACCTTGTAATTTCAGTAAAACAAGATGATTTTTGACGGCTAGTCGTCCAATCGTGTTTCAATCACGGCTTCTAGACCGACAACAAACCTAAACAATATGAATAACCTTGTAATTTCAGTAAAACAAGATGATTTTCACGGCTAGTCGTCCAATCGTGTTTCAATCACGGCTTCTAGACCGACAACAAATAAAACAATATGAATAACCTTGTAATTTTAGTAAAACAAGATGATTTTGACGGCTAGTCGTCCAATCGTGTTTCAATCACGTCTTCTAGACCGACAACAAACCTAAACAATATGAATAACCTTGTAATTTCAGTAAAACAAGATGATTTTGACGGCTAGTCGTCCAATCGTGTTTCAATCACGGCTTCTAGACCGACAACAAACCTAAACAATATGAATAACATTGTAATTTCAGTAAAACAAGATGATTTTGACGGCTAGTCGTCCAATCGTGTTTCAATCACGGCTTCTAGACCGACAACAAACCTAAACAATATGAATAAACTTGTAATTTCAGTAAAACAAGATGATTTTCACGGCTAGTCGTCCAATCGTGTTTCAATCACGGCTTCTAGACCGACAACAAACTCAAACAATATGAATAACCTTGTAATTTCAGTAAAACAAGATGATTTTCACGGCTAGTCGTCCAATCGTGTTTCAATCACGGCTTCTAGACCGACAACAAACCTAAACAATATGAATAACCTTGTAATTTCAGTAAAACAAGATGATTTTGACGGCTAGTTCAATCGTGATTTAATCACGGCTTCTAGACCGACAACAAACCCAAACAATATGAATAACCTTGTAATTTCAGTAAAACAAGATGATTTTGACGGCTAATGTCCAATCGTGTTTCAATCACGGCTTCTAGGCCGACAACAAACCTAAACAATATGAATAACCTTGTAATTTCAGTAAAACAAGATGATTTTGACGGCTAGTCGTCCAATCGTGTTTCAATCACGGCTTCTAGACCGACAACAAAACTAAACAATATGAATAACCTTGTAATTTCAGTAAAACAAGATGATTTTGACGGCTAGTCGTCCAATCGTGTTTCAATCACGGCTTCTAGACCGACAACAAACCTAAACAATATGAATAACATTGTAATTTCAGTAAAACAAGATGATTTTGACGGCTAGTCGTCCAATCGTGTTTCAATCACGGCTTCTAGACCGACAACAAACCTAAACAATATGAATATCCTTGTAATTTCAGTAAAACAAGATGATTATGACGGCTAGTCGTCCAATCGTGTTTCAATCACGGCTTCTAGACCGTCAACAAACCTAAACAATATGAATAACCTTGTAATTTCAGTAAAACAAGATGATTTTTACGGCTAGTCGTCCAATCGTACTTCAATCACGTCTTCTAGACCGACAACAAACCTAAACAATATGAATAACCTTGTAATTTCAGTAAACAAGTTGATTTTGACGGCTAGTCCTCCAATCGTGTTTCAATCACGGCTTCTAGACCGACAACAAACCTAAACAATATGAATAACCTTGTAATTTCAGTAAAACAAGATGATTTTGACGGCTAGTCGTCCAATCGTGTTTCAATCACGGCTTCTAGACCGACAACAAACCTAAACAATATGAATAACCTTTGTAATTTCAGTAAAACAAGATGATTTTTCACGGCCAGTCGTCCAATCGTGATTTAATCACGGCTTCTAGACCGACAACAAACCTAAACAATATGAATAACCTGTAATTTCAGTAAAACAAGATGATTTTGACGGCTAGTCGTCCAATCGTGTTTCAATCACGGCTTCTAGGCCGACAACAAACCTAAACTATATGAATAACCTTGTAATTTCAGTGTAAGATGATTTGATGGCTAATGTCCAATCGCTTCAATCACGGCTTCTGGACCGACAACAAACCTAAACAATATGAATAACCTTGTACTTCAGTAAAACAAGATGATTTTTGACGGCTAGTCGTCCAATCGTGTTTCAATCACGGCTTCTAGACCGACAACAAACCTAAACAATATGAATAACATTGTAATTTCAGTAAAACAAGATGATTTTGACGGCTAGTCGTCCAATCGTGTTTCAATCATGGCTTCTAGACCGACAACAAACCTAAACAATATGAATAACCTTGTAATTTCAAAACGCGACGATTTTGATTGGCTAGTCGTCCAATCGTGTTTCAATCACGGCTTCTAGACCGACAAATAAACCTAAACAATATGAATATCCTTGTAATTTCAGTAAAACAAGATGATTATGACGGCTACGTCCAATCCTGTTTCAATCACGGCTTCTAGACTGTCAACAAACCTAAATAACAGAATCCTTGTAATTTCAGTAAAAGATGATTTTGACGGCTAGTCGTCCAATCGTGTTTCAATCACGTCTTCTAGACCGACAACAAACCCAAACAATATGAATAACATTGTAATTCTCAGTAAAACAAGATGATTTTGACGGCTAGTCGTCCAATCGTGGCTTCAATCACGGCTGACCGACAACAAACTCAAAAACAATATGAATAACCTTGTAATTTTAGTAAAACAAGATGATTTTCCCGGCTAGTCGTCCAATCGTAAGCCTAATCACGGCTTCTAGACCGACAACAAACCTAAACAATATGAATAACCTTGTAATTTCAGTAAAACAAGATGATTTTGACGGCTAGTCGTCCAATCGTGTTTCAATCACGGCTTCTAGACCGACAACAAACCTAAACAATATGAATAACCTGGGCTCTGTGTAAAACAAGATGATTTTGACGGCTAGTCGTCCAATCGCGATTTAATCACGGCTTCTAGACCGACAACAAACCTAAACAATATGAATAACCTTGTAATTTCAGTAAAACAAGATGATTTTGACGGCTAGTCGTCGAATCGTGTTTCAATCACGCTTCTAGGCCGACAACAAACCTAAACAATATGAATAACCTTGTAATTTCAGTAAAACAAGATGATTTTGACGGCTAGTCGTCCAATCGTGTTTCAATCATGGCTTCTAGACCGACAACAAACCTAAACAATATGAATAACCTTGTAATTTCAGTAAAACAAGATGATTTTCACGGCTAGTCGTCCAATCGTGTTTCAATCACGGCTTCTAGACCGACAACAAACCTAAACAATATGAATAACATTGTAATTTCAGTAAAACAAACATTACGATTTTGACGCCCAGTCGTCCAATCGTGTTTCAATCACGGCTTCTAGACCGACGACAAACATAAACAATATGAATAACCTTGTAATTTCAGTAAAACAAGATGATTTTGACGGCTAGTCGTCCAATCGTGTTTCAATCACGGCTTCTAGACCGACAACAAACCTAAACAATATGAATAACCTTGTAATTTCAGTAAAAGAAGATGATTTTTGGATGGCTAGTCGTCCAATCGTGTTTCAATCACGGCTTCTAGACCGACAACAAACCTAAACAATATGAATAACCTTGTAATTTCAGTAAAACAAGATGATTTTGACGGCTAGTCGTCCAATCGTGTTTCAATCACGGCTTCTAGACCGACAACAAACCTAAACAATATGAATAACCTTTGTAATTTCAGTAAAACAAGACGATTTTTTTGATGGCTAGTCGTCCAATCGTGTTACAATCACGGCTTGTAGACCGACAACAAACCTAAACAATATGAATAACCTTGTAATTTCAGTAAAACAAGATGATTTTGACGCTAGTCGTCCAATCGTGTTTCAATCACGGCTTCTAGACCGACAACAAACCTAAACAATATGAATAACCTTGTAATTTCAGTAAAACAAGATGATTTTGACGGCTAGCCGTCCAATCGTGCTTCAATCACGGCTTCTAGACCGACAAATAAACCTAAACAATATGAATATCCTTGTAATTTCAGTAAACAAGATGATTATGACGTATACGTCCAATCGTGTTTCAATCACGGCTTCTAGACCGTCAACAAACCTAAACAATATGAATAACCTTGTAATTTCAGTAAAACAAGATGATTTTGACGGCTAGTCGTCCAATCGTGTTTCAATCACGGCTTCTAGACTGACAACAAACCTAAACAATATGAATAACATTGTAATTTCAGTAAAACAAGATGATTTTGACGGTCGTCCAATCGTGTTTCACGGCTTCTAACTGACAACAAACCTAAACAATATGAATAACATTGTAATTTCAGTAAAACAAGACGATTTTGACGGCTAGTCGTCCAATCGTGTTTCAATCACGGCTTCTAGACCGGACAACAAACCTAAACAATATGAATATACTTGTAATTTCAGTGGAACAAGATGATTATGACGGCTAGTCGTCCAATCCCGTTTCAATCACGGCTTCTAGACCGTCAACAAAACTCAACAATATGAATAACCTTGTAATTTCAGTAAAACAAGATGATTTTGACGGCTAGTCGTCCAATCGTGTTTCAATCACGGCTTCTAGGCCGACAACAAACCTAAATAACATGAATAACCTTGTAATTTCAGTAAACAAGATGATTTTGACGGCTAGTCGTCCAATCGTGTTTCAATCACGGCTTCTAGACCGACAACAAACTCAAACAATATGAATAACCTTGTAATTTCAGTAAAACAAGATGATTTTTCACGGCTAGTCGTCCAATCGTGTTTCAATCACGGCTTCTAGACCGACAACAAACCTAAACAATATGAATAACATTGTAATTTCAGTAAAACAAGATGATTTTGACGCCTAGGCGTCCAATCGTGTTTCAATCACGGCTTCTAGACCGACAACAAACCTAAACAATATGAATAACCTTGTAATTTCAGTAAACAAGATGATTTTGACGGTACAGTCGTCCAATCGTGTTTCAATCACGGCTTCTAGACCGACAACAAACCTAAACAATATGAATAACCTTGTAATTTCAGTAAAACAAGATGATTTTGACGGCTAGTCGTCCAATCGTGTTTCAATCACGGCTTCTAGACCGACAACAAACCTAAACAATATGAATAACCTTTGTAATTTCAGTAAACAAGATGATTTTGACGGCTAGTCGTCCAATCGTGTTTCAATCACGGCTTCTAGACCGACAACAAACCTAAACAATATGAATAACCTTGTAATTTCAGTAAAACAAGACGGATTTTTGACGGCTAGTCGTCCAATCGTAAGTACAATCACGGCTTCTAGACCGACAACAAACCCAAACAATACGAATAACCTTGTAATTTCAAACAAGATGATTTTTGACGGCTAGTCGTCCAATCGTGTTTCAATCACGGCTTCTAGACCGACAACAAACCTAAACAATATGAATATCCTTGTAATTTCAGTAAAACAAGATGATTATGACGGCTAGTCGTCCAATCGTGTTTCAATCACGGCTTCTAGACCGGCAACAAACCTAAACAATATGAATAACCTTGTAATTTCAGTAAAACAAAATGATTTTCACGGCTAGTCGTCCAATCGTGATTTAATCACGGCTTCTAGACCGACAACAAACCTAAACAATATGAATAACCTTGTACTCTAGTAAAACAAGATGATTTTGACGGCTAGTCGTCCAATCGTGTTTCAACCACGGCTTCTCAGCCGACAACAAACCTAAACAATATGAATAACCTTGTAATTTCAGTAAAACAAGATGATTTTTGACGGCTAGTCGTCCAATCGTGTTTCAATCACGGCTTCTAGACCTACAACAAACCTAAACAATATGAATAACCTTGTAATTTCAGTAAAACAAGATGATTTTGACGCATAGTCGTCCAATCGTGTTTCAATCACGGCTTCTAGACCGACAACAAACCCAAACAATACAGAATAACCTTGTAATTTCAGTAAAACAAGACGATTTTGACGGCTTGTCGTCCAATCGTGTTTCAACTTTTCACGGCTTCTAGACCGACAACAAACCTAAACAATATGAATATCCTTGTAATTTCAGTAAAACAAGATGATTATGATTAGTCGTCCAATCGTGTTTCAATCACGGCTTCTAGACCGTCAACAAACCTAAACAATAAGGAATAACCTTGTAATTTCTGTAAACAAGATGATTTTTGACGGCTAGTCGTCCAATCGTGTTTCCAATCACGTCTTCTAGACCGACAACAAACCTAAAGAAATAAGGAATAACATTGCATCAGTAAAACAAGAGATTTTATTTGCCAGTCGTCCAATTGTGTTTCAATCACGGCTTCTAGACCGACAACAAACCTAAACAATATGAATAACCTTGTAATTTCAGTAAAACAAGATGATTTTCACGGCTAGTCGTCCAATCGTGTTTCAATCACGGCTTCTAGACCGACAACAAACCCAAAATAATATGAATAACCTTGTATCATAGTAAAACAAGATGATTTTGACGGCTAGTCGTCCAGACCGTGTTTCAATCACGGCTTGGGACCGACAACAAACCTAAACAATATGAATAACCTTGTAATTTCAGTAAAACAAGACGATTTTGACGGCTAGTCGTCCAATCGTGTTACAATCACGGCTCTTAGACCGACAACAAACCTAAACAATATGAATAACCTTGTAATTTCAGTAAAACAAGATGATTTTTGACGGTTGAAATGTCCAATCGTGTTTCAATCACGGCTTCTAGACCGACAACAAACCTAAACAATATGAATATCCTTGTAATTTCAGTAAAACAAGATGATTAATGCCAGTCATCCAATCGCGTTTCAATCACGGCTTCTAGACCGACAAATAAACCTAAACAATATGAATAACCTTGTAATTTCAGTAAAACAAAATGATTTTCAATACGGCTACGTCCAATCGTGATTTAATCACGGCTTCTAGACCGACAACAAACCCAAACAATACATAACCTTGTAATTTCAGTAAAAACAAGATGATTTTGACGGCTAGTCGTCCAATCGTGTTTCAATCACGGCTTCTCAGCCGACAACAAACCTAAACAATATGAATAACCTTGTAATTTCCAGTAAAAACAAGATGATTTTGACGGCTAGTCGTCCAATCGTGTTTCACAATCACGGCTTCTAGACCGACAACAAAACCTAAACAATAAGGAATAACCTTGTAATTTCAGTAAAACAAGAGATTTTCACGGCTAAGTCGTCCAATCGTGTTTCAATCACGGCTTCTAGACCGACAACAAACCTAAACAATATGAATAACATTGTAATTTCAGTAAAACAAGATGATTTTGACGCTCAGGCGTCCAATCGTGTTTCCCCCAATCACGGCTTCTAGACCGGACAACAAACCTAAACAATATGAATAACCTTGTAATTTCAGTAAAACAAGATGATTTTGACGGCTAGTCGTCCAATCGTGTTTCAACTACGGCTTCTAGACCGACAACAAACCTAAACAATATGAATAACCTTGTAATTTCAGTAAAACAAGATGATTTTGACGGCTAGTCGTCCAATCGTGTTTCAATCACGGCTTCTAGACCGACAACAAACCTAAACAATATGAATAACCTTGTAATTTCAGTAAAACAAGAGCGATTTTGACGGCTGTCGTCCAATCGTGTTTCAATCACGGCTTTCAGACCGACAACAAACCTAAACAATATGAATAACCTTGTAATTTCAGTAAAACAAGACGATTTTGACGGCTAGTCGTCCAATCGTGTTACAATCACGGCTTCTAGACCGACAACAAACCTAAACAATATGAATAACCTTGTAATTTCAGTAAAACAAGATGATTTTGACGGCTAGTCGTCCAATCGTGTTTCAATCACGGCTTCTAGACCGACAACAAACCTAACAATATGAATATCCTTGTAATTTCAGTAAAACAAGATGATTATGACGCATAGTCAGCTAATCGTGTTTCAATCACGGCTTCTAGACCGGCAACAAACCTAAACAATATGAATAACCTTGTAATTTCAGTAAAACAAAATGATTTTCACGGCTAGTCGTCCAATCGTGATTTAATCACGGCTTCTAGACCGACAACAAACCTAAACAATATGAATAACCTTGTAATTTCAGTAAAACAAGATGATTTTGACGGCTAGTCGTCCAATCGTGTTTCAATCAATGGGCTTCAGCCGACAAACAAACCCAAACAATATGAATAACCTTGGTAATTTCAGTAAAACAAGATGGATTTTGACGGCTAGGTCGTCCAATCGTGTTTCAATCACGGCTTCTAGACCTACAACAAACCTAAACAATATGAATAACCTTGTAATTTCAGTAAAACAAGATGATTTTGACGGCTAGTCGTCCAATCGTGTTTCAATCACGGCTTCTAGACCGACAACAAACCTAAACAATATGAATAACCTTGTAATTTCAGTAAAACAAGACGATTTTGACGGCTTGTCGTCCAATCGTGTTTCAATCACGGCTTCTAGACCGACAACAAACCTAAACAATATGAATATCCTTGTAATTTCAGTAAAACAAGATGACGGCGACGGCTAGTCGTCCAATCGTGTTTCAATCACGGCTTCTAGACCGTCAACAAACTCAAACAATATGAATAACCTTGTAATTTCTGTAAAACAAGATGATTTTTGACGGCTAGTCGTCCAATCGTGTTTCAATCACGTCTTCTAGACCGACAACAAACCCAAA
>JBBBDQ010015705.1:0-15200 GCA_037127315.1 Ascarosepion bandense | reverse complement strand
ATGCATGTAGCTCCTTATCAGGTGGGATCAGTGTCTTTAGGCTTAACCACCTTCACACCGTTAGGGTTTATAATGTTATTATGCATGTAGCTCCTTACCAGGTGGGATCAGTGTCTTTAGGCTTAACCACCTTCACACCGTTAGGGTTTATAATCTTATTATGCATGTAAAGCCCTCTACCAGGTGGGGCCAGTGTCTTTAGGCTTAACCACCTTCACACCGTTAGGGTTTATAATGTTATTATGCATGTAGCTCCTTACCAGGTGGGATCAGTGTCTTTAGGCTTAACCACCTTCACACCGTTAGGGTTTATAATGTTATTATGCATGTAGTTCTTTACCAGGTGGGATCAGTGTCTTTAGGCTTAACCACCTTCACACCGTTAGGGTTTATAATGTTATTATGCATGTAGCTCCTTACCAGGTGGGGCCAGTGTCTTTAGGCTTAACCACCTTCACACCGTTAGGGTTTATAATGTTATTATGCATGTAGCTCCTTACCAGGTGGGATCAGTGTCTTTAGGCTTAACCACCTTCACACCGTTAGGGTTTATAATGTTATTATGCATGTAGCTCCTTACCAGGTGGGATCAGTGTCTTTAGGCTTAACCACCTTCACACCGTTAGGGTTTATAATGTTATTATGCATGTAGCTCCTTATCAGGTGGGATCAGTGTCTTTAGGCTTAACCACCTTCACACCGTTAGGGTTTATAATGTTATTATGCATGTAGCTCCTTACCAGGTGGGGCCAGTGTCTTTAGGCTTAACCACCTTCACACCGTTAGGGTTTATAATGTTATTATGCATGTAGCTCCTTACCAGGTGGGATCAGTGTCTTTAGGCTTAACCACCTTTCACACCGTTAGGGTTTATAATGTTATTATGCATGTAGCTGCCTCCTTACCAGGTGGGGCCAGTGTCTTTAGGCTTAACCACCTTCACACCGTTAGGGTTTATAATGTTATTATGCATGGTGTTCCTTACCAGGTGGGATCAGTGTTCCTTAGCTTAACCACCTTCACACCGTTAGGGTTTATAATGTTATTATGCATGTAGCTCCTTACCAGGTGGGGCCAGTGTCTTTAGGCTTAACCACCTTCACACCGTTAGGGTTTATAATGTTATTATGTACGTAGTCCTTAACAGGTGTGGGATCAGTGTCTTTAGGCTAACTCACTTCACACCGTTAGGTTTATAATGTTATTATGCATGTAGCTCCTTACCAGGTGGGATCAGTGTCTTTAGGCTTAACCACCTTCACACCGTTAGGGTTTATAATGTTATTATGCATGTAGCTCCTTACCAGTGGGATCAGTGTCTTTAGGCTTAACCACCTTCACACCGTTAGGGTTTATAATGTTATTATGCATGTAGCTCCTTACCAGGTGGGATCAGTGCTCCTAGGCTTAACCACCTTCACACCGTTAGGGTTTATAATGTTATTATGCATGTAGTTCCTTACCAGGTGGGATCAGTGTCTTTAGGCTTAACCACCTTCACACCGTTAGGGTTTATAATGTTATTATGCATGTAGCTCCTTATCAGGTGGGATCAGTGTCTTTAGGCTTAACCACCTTCACACCGTTAGGGTTTATAATGTTATTATGCATGTAGCTCCTTACCAGGTGGGGCCAGTGTCTTTAGGCTTAACCACCTTCACACCGTTAGGGTTTATAATGTTATTATGCATGTAGCACCCAATAGGTGGGATCAGTGTTCTTAGGCTTAACCACCTTCACACCGTTAGGGTTTATAATGTTATTATGCATGTAGCTCCTTACCAGGTGGGCCAGTGTCTTGAGGCTTAACCACCTTCACACCGTTAGGGTTTATAATGTTATTATGCATGTAGCTCCTTACCAGGTGGGATCAGTGTCTTTAGGCTTAACCACCTTCACACCGTTAGGGTTTATAAAGTTATTATGCATGTAGCTCCTTACCAGGTGGGATCAGTGTCTTTAGGCTTAACCATCTTCACACCGTTAGGGTTTATAATGTTATTATGCATGTAGCTCCTTATCAGGTGGGATCAGTGTCTTTAGGCTTAACCACCTTCACACCGTTAGGGTTTATAATGTTATTATGCATGTAGTTCTTTACCAGGTGGGATCAGTGTCTTTAGGCTTAACCACCTTCAAATTAAATAGTAGTTTATAATGTTATTATGCATGTAGCTCTACCAGGTGGGGCCAGTGTCTTTAGCTTAACCACCTTCACACCGTTAGGGTTTATAATGTTATTATGCATGTAGCTCCTTACCAGGTGGGATCAGTGTCTTTAGGCTTAACCACCTTCACACCGTTAGGGTTTATAATGTTATTATGCATGTAGCACCTTACCAGGTGGGATCAGTGTCTTTAGGCTTAACCACCTTCACACCGTTAGGGTTTATAATGTTATTATGCATGTAGCTCCTTACCAGTGGGGCCAGTGTCTTTAGGCTTAACCACCTTCACACCGTTAGGGTTTATAATGTTATTATGCATGTAGCTCCTTACCAGGTGGGATCAGTGTCTTTAGGCTTAACCACCTTCACACCGTTAGGGTTTATAATGTTATTATGCATGTAGCCCTACCAGGTGGGATCAGTGTCTTTAGGCTTAACCACCTTCACACCGTTAGGGTTTATAATGTTATTATGCATGTAGTCTTTATCAGGTGGGATCAGTGTCTTTAGGCTTAACCACCTTCACACCGTTAGGGTTTATAATGTTATTATGCATGTAGTCTCTTACCAGGTGGGATCAGTGTCTTTAGGCTTAACCACCTTCACACCGTTAGGGTTTATAATAGCATAGTGCATGTAGCTCCTTATCAGGTGGGATCAGTGTCTTTAGGCTTAACCACCTTCACACCGTTAGGGTTTATACGTTATTATGCATGTATTCTTACCAGGTGGGGCCAGTGTCTTTTAGGCTTAACCACCTTCACACCGTTAGGGTTTATAATGTTATTATGCATGTAGCTCCTTACCAGGTGGGGCCAGTGTCTTTAGGCTTAACCACCTTCACACCGTTAGGGTTTATAATGTTATTATGCATGTAGCTCCTTACCAGGTGGGATCAGTGTCTTTAGGCTTAACCACCTTCACACCGTTAGGGTTTATAATGTTAGTGCATGTAGCTCCTTATCAGGTGGGATCAGTGTCTTTAGGTTTAACCACCTTCACACCGTTAGGGCTTATAATGTTATTATGCATGTGTAGCTCCTTACCAGGTGGGATCAGTGTCTTTAGGCTTAACCACCTTCACACCGTTAGGGTTTATAATGTTATTATGCATGTAGCTCCTTATCAGGTGGGATCAGTGTCTTTAGGCTTAACCACCTTCTTACACTGTTAGGGTTTATAATGTTATTATGCATGTAGTCTCTTACCCGGTGGGACTGGTGTCTTTAGGCTTAACCACCTTCTACACCGTTAGGGTTTATAATGTTATTATGCATGTAGCTCCTTACCAGGTGGGATCAGTGTCTTTAGGCTTAACCACCTTCACACCGTTAGGGTTTATAATGTTATTATGCATGTAGCTCCTTACCAGGTGGGGCCAGTGTCTTTAGGCTTAACCACCTTCACACCGTTAGGGTTTATAATGTTATTATGCATGTAGCTCCTTATCAGGTGGGATCAGTGTCTTTAGGCTTAACCACCTTCACACCGTTAGGGTTTATAATGTTATTATGCATAGTAGTCTCTTACCAGGTGGGGCCAGTGTCTTTAGGCTTAACCACCTTCACACCGTTAGGGTTTATAATGTTATTATGCATGTAGCTCCTTATCAGGTGGGATCAGTGTCTTTAGGCTTAACCACCTTCACACCGTTAGGGGTTTATAATGTTATTATGCATGTAGCTCCTTACCAGGTGGGATCAGTGTCTTTAGGCTTAACCACCTTCACACCGTTAGGGTTTATAATGTTATTATGCATGAAGCCCTACTTCAGGTGGGATCAGTGCTTTTAGGCTTAACCACCTTCACACCGTTAGGGTTTATAATGTTATTATGCATGTAGCTCTACCAGGTGGATCAGTGTCTTTAGGCTTAACCACCTTCACACCGTTAGGTTTATAATGTTATTATGCATGTAGCTCCTTACCAGGTGGGATCAGTGTCTTTAGGCTTAACCACCTTCACACCGTTAGGGTTTATAATGTTATTATGCATGGAAGTTCTTTACCAGGTGGGATCAGTGTCTTTAGGCTTAACCACCTTCACACCGTTAGGGTTTATAATGTTATTATGCATGTAGCTCCTTACCAGGTGGGATCAGTGTTCTTAGGCTTAACCACCTTCACACCGTTAGGTTTATAATGTTATTATGCATGTAGTTCCTTACCAGGTGGGATCAGTGTCTTTAGGCTTAACCACCTTCACACCGTTAGGGTTTATAATGTTATTATGCATGTAGCTCCTTACCAGGTGGGATCAGTGTTCTCAGGGGCTTAACCACCTTCACACCGTTAGGGTTTATAATGTTATTATGCATGTAGCCTCTTACCAGGTGGGATCAGTGTCTTTAGGCTTAACCACCTTCACACCGTTAGGGTTTATAATGTTATTATGCATGTAGCTCCTTACCAGGTGGGATCAGTGTCTTTAGGCTTAACCACCTTTACACCGTTAGGGTTTATAATGTTATTATGCATGTAGCTCCTTACCAGGTGGGATCAGTGTCTTTAGGCTTAACCACCTTCACACCGTTAGGGTTTATAATGTTATTATGCATGTAGTACTCCTTACCAGGTGGGATCAGTGTCTTTAGGCTTAACCACCTTTCACACCGTTAGGGTTTATAATGTTATTATGCATGTAGCTCCTTACCAGGTGGGATCAGTGTCTTTAGGCTTAACCACCTTCACAATCGTTAGGGTTTATAATGTTATTATGCATGTAGCTCCTTACCAGGTGGATCAGTGTCTTTAGGCTTAACCACCTTCACACCGTTAGGGTTTATAATGTTATTATGCATGTAGCTCCTTACCAGGTGGGATCAGTGTCTTTAGGCTTAACCACCTTCACACCGTTAGGGTTTATAATGTTATTATGCATGTAGCTCCCCTACTCCGGTGGATCAGTGTCTTTAGGCTTAACCACCTTCACACCGTTAGGGTTTATAATGTTATTATGCATGTAGCTCCTTACCAGGTGGGATCAGTGTCTTTAGGCTTAACCACCTTCACACCGTTAGGGTTTATAATGTTATTATGCATGTAGCTCCTTACCAGGTGGGATCAGTGTCTTTAGGCTTAACCACCTTCACACCGTTAGGGTTTATAATGTTATTATGCATGTAGCTCCTTACCAGGTGGGATCAGTGTCTTTAGGCTTAACCACCTTCACACCGTTAGGTTTATAATGTTATTATGCATGTAGCTCCTTACCAGGTGGGCCAGTGTCTTTAGGCTTAACCACCTTCACACCGTTAGGGTTTATAATGTTATTATGCATGTAGTCTACCAGGTGGGATCAGTGTCTTTAGGCTTAACCACCTTCACACCGTTAGGGTTTATAATGTTATTATGCATGTAGCTCCTTACCAGGTGGGATCAGTGCTGTCTTTAGGCTTAACCACCTTCACACCGTTAGGGTTTATAATGTTATTATGCATGTATCTCTTACCAGGTGGGATCAGTGTCTTTAGGCTTAACCACCTTCACACCATTAGGGTTTATAATGTTATTATGCATGTAGCTCCGTACCAGGTGGATCAGTGTATATAGGCTTAACCACCTTCACACCATTAGGGTTTATAATGTTATTATGTATGTAGCACCTTACCAGGTGGGATCAGTGTCTTTAGGCTTAACCACCTTCACACCGTTAGGGTTTATAATGTTATTATGCATGTAGCTCCTACCAGGTGGGATCAGTGTCTTTAGGCTTAACCACCTTCACACCGTTAGGGTTTATAATGTTATTATGCATGTAGTCTCTTACCAGGTGGGATCAGTGTCTTTAGGCTTAACCACCTTTCACACCGTTAGGGTTTATAATGTTATTATGCATGTAGCTCCTTACCAGGTGGGATCAGTGTCTTTAGGCTTAACCACCTTCACACCGTTAGGGTTTATAATGTTATTATGATGGTAGCTCCTTACCAGGTGGGATCAGTGTCTTTAGGCTTAACCACCTACACCGTTAGGGTTTATAATGTTATTATGCATGTAGCTCCTTACCAGGTGGGGCCAGTGTCTTTAGGCTTAACCACCTTCACACCGTTAGGGTTTATAATGTTATTATGCATGTAGCTCCTTATCAGGTGGGATCAGTGTCTTTAGGCTTAACCACCTTCACACCGTTAGGGCTTATAATGTTATGCATGCAGCCCTCTACCAGGTGGGATCAGTGTCTTTAGGCTTAACCACCTTCACACCGTTAGGGTTTATAATGTTATTATGCATGTGTTCCTTACCAGGTGTGGGCCAGTGTCTTTAGGCTTAACCACCTTCACACCGTTAGGGTTTATAATGTTATTATGCATGTAGCCCTACCAGGTGGGATCAGTGTCTTTAGGCTTAACCACCACACCGTTAGGGTTTATAATGTTATTATGCATGTAGCTCCTTATCAGGTGGGATCAGTGTCTTTAGGTTTAACCACCTTCACACCGTTAGGGTTTATAATGTTATGCATGTAGTCTTCACTGTGATCAGTGTCTTTAGGCTTAACCACCTTCACATCAAGTTAGGGTTTATAATGTTATTATGTATGTAGCTCCTTACCAGGGATCAGTGTCTTTAGGCTTAACCACCTTCACACCGTTAGGGTTTATAATGTTATTATGCATGTATTCCTTACCAGGTGGGGCCAGTCTTTAGGCTTAACCACCTTCACACCGTTAGGTTTATAATGTTATTATGCATGTAGCTCCTTACCAGGTGGGACCTAGTGTCTTTAGGCTTAACCACCACACCGTTAGGGTTTATAATGTTATTATGCATGTAGCTCCTTACCAGGTGGGATCAGTGTCTTTAGGCTTAACCACCTCACACCGTTAGGGTTTATAATGTTATTATGCATGTAGCTCCTTACCAGGTGGGATCAGTGTCTTTAGGCTTAACCACCTTCACACCGTTAGGGTTTATAATGTTATTATGCATGTAGCTCCTTACCAGGTGGGATCAGTGTCTTTAGGCTTAACCACCTTCACACCGTTAGGGTTTATAATGTTATTATGCATGTAGCTCTACCAGGTGGGATCAGTGTCTTTAGGCTTAACCACCTTCACACCGTTAGGGTTTATAATGTTATTATGCATGTAGCTCCTTACCAGGTGGGGCCAGTGTCTTTAGGCTTAACCACCTTCACACCGTTAGGGTTTATAATGTTATTATGCATGTAGCTCCTTACCAGGTGGGATCAGTGTCTTTAGGCTTAACCACCTTCACACCGTTAGGGTTTATAATGTTATTATGCATGTAGCTCCTTATCAGGTGGGATCAGTGTCTTTAGGCTTAACCACCTTCACACTGTTAGGGTTTATAATGTTATTATGCATGTAGCTCCTTACCAGGTGGGGCCATGTCTAGGCTTAACCACCTTCACACCGTTAGGGTTTATAATCTTATTATGCATGTAGCTCCTTACCAGGTGGGGCCAGTGTCTTTAGGCTTAACCACCTTCACACCGTTAGGGTTTATAATGTTATTATGCATGTAGCTCCTTACCAGGTGGGATCAGTGTCTTTAGGCTTAACCACCTTCACACCGTTAGGGTTTATAATGTTATTATGCATGTAGCTCCTTACCAGGTGGGGCCAGTGTCTTTAGGCTTAACCACCACACCGTTAGGTTTATAATGTTATTATGCATGTAGCTCCTTACCAGGTGGGGCCAGTGTCTTTAGGCTTAACCACCTTCACACCGTTAGGGTTTATAATGTTATTATGCATGTAGCTCCTTATCAGGTGGGATCAGTGTCTTTAGGCTTAACCACCTTCACACCGTTAGGGTTTATAATGTTATTATGCATGTAGCTCCTTACCAGGTGGGGCCAGTGTCTTTAGGCTTAACCACCTTCACACCGTTAGGGTTTATAATGTTATTATGCATGTAGCTCCTTACCAGGTGGGATCAGTGTCTTTAGGCTTAACCACCTTCACACCGTTAGGGTTTATAATGTTATTATGCATGTAGCTCCTTACCAGGTGGGGCCAGTGTCTTTTAGGCTTAACCACCTTCACACCGTTAGGTTTATAATGTTATTATGCATGTAGCTCCTTATCAGGTGGGATCAGTGTCTTTAGGCTTAACCACCTTCACACCGTTAGGGTTTATAATGTTATTATGCATGTAGCTCCTTACCAGGTGGGGCCAGTGTCTTTAGGCTTAACCACCTTCACACCGTTAGGGTTTATAATGTTATTATGCATGTAGCTCCTTACCAGGTGGGATCAGTGTCTTTAGGCTTAACCACCTTCACACCGTTAGGGTTTATAATGTTATTATGCATGTAGTCTACCAGGTGGGGCCAGTGTCTTTAGGCTTAACCACCTTCACACCGTTAGGGTTTATAATGTTATTATGCATGTAGTCTTTACTGCAGGTGGGATCAGTGTCTTTAGGCTTAACCACCTTCACACCGTTAGGGTTTATAATGTTATTATGCATGTAGCCCTACCAGGTGGGGCCAGTGTCTTTAGGTCAATTGCACTTTCACACCGTTAGGGTTTATAATCTTATTATGCATGTAGCTCCTCTTATCAGGTGGGATCAGTGTCTTTAGGCTTAACCACCTTCACACCGTTAGGGTTTATAATGTTATTATGCATGTAGCTCCTTACCAGGGTGGGGCCAGTGTCTTTAGGCTTAACCACCTTCACACCGTATAGGGTTTACAATGTTATTATGCATGTAGCTCCTTACCAGGTGGGGCCAGTGTCTTTAGGCTTAACCACCTTCACACCGTTAGGGTTTATAATGTTATTATGCATGTAGCTCCTTACCAGGTGGGATCAGTGTCTTTAGGCTTAACCACCTTTCACACCGTTAGGGTTTATAATGTTATTATGCATGTAGTTCTTACCAGGTGGGCCAGTGTCTTTAGGGCTTAACCACCTTCACACCGTTAGGGTTTATAATGTTATTATGCATGTAGCTCCTTATCAGGTGGGATCAGTGTCTTTAGGCTTAACCACCTTCACACCGTTAGGGTTTATAATGTTATTATGCATGTAGCTCCTTACCAGGTGGGGCCAGTGTCTTTAGGCTTAACCAATTCTCACACCGTTAGGGTTTATAATGTTATTATGCATGTAGTCTCTTACCAGGTGGGATCAGTGTCTTTAGCTTAACCACCTTCACACCGTTAGGGTTTATAATGTTATTATGCATGTAGCCCTTACCAGGTGGGGCCAGTGTCTTTAGGCTTAACCACCTTCACACCGTTAGGGTTTATAATGTTATTATGCATGTAGCGCCCTTACCAGGTGGGATCAGTGTCTTTAGGCTTAACCACCTTCACACCGTTAGGGTTTATAATGTTATTATGCATGTAGCTCCTTACCAGGTGGGGCCAGTGTCTTTAGGGCTTGACCACCTTCACACCGTAAGTTAGGGTTTATAATCTTATTATGCATGTAGCTCCTTATCAGGTGGGATCAGTGTCTTTAGGCTTAACCACCTTCACACCGTTAGGGTTTATAATGTTAGTTATGCATGTAGCTCCTTATCAGGGTGGGATCAGTGTCTTTAGGCTTAACCACCTTCACACCGTTAGGGTTTATAATCTTATTATGTACGTAGTTCTTTATCAGGTGGGATCAGTGTCTTTAGGCTTAACCACCTTCACACCGTTAGGGTTTATAATCTTATTATGCATGTAGCTCCTTATCAGGTGGGATCAGTGTCTTTAGGCTTAACCACCTTCACACCGTTAGGGTTTATAATCTTATTATGCATGTAGCTCCTTACCAGGTGGGGCCAGTGTCTTTAGGCTTAACCACCTTCACACCGTTAGGGTTTATAATGTTATTATGCATGTAGTTTCTTACCAGGTGGGATCAGTGTCTTTAGGCTTAACCACCTTTACACCTTTAGGGTTTATAATGTTATTATGCATGGGAAGCCTCCTTACCAGGTGGGATCAGTGTCTTTAGGGTGCAATCCACCTTCACACCGTTAGGGTTTATAATGTTATTATGCATGTAGTCTCTTACCAGGTGGGATCAGTGTCTTTAGGCTTAACCACCTTCACACCGTTAGGGTTTATAATGTTCATATTATGCATGTAGCTCCTTATCAGGTGGACCTATGTCTTTAGGCTTAACCACCTTCACACCGTTAGGGTTTATAATGTTATTATGCATGTAGCTCCTTACCAGGTGGGGCCAGTGTCTTTAGGCTTAACCACCTTCACACCGTTAGGGTTTATAATGTTATTATGCATGTAGCTCCTTACCAGGTGGGATCAGTGTCTTTAGGCTTAACCACCTTCACACCGTTAGGGTTTACAATGTTATTATGCATGTAGCTCCTTACCAGGTGGGCCAGTGTCTTTAGGCTTAACCACCTTCACACCGTTAGGCTTATAATGTTATTATGCATGTAGCTCCTTACCAGGTGGGATCAGTGTCTTTAGGCTTAACCACCTTCACACCGTTAGGGTTTATAATGTTATTATGCATGTAGCTCCTTATCAGGTGGGCCATGTGTCTTTAGGCTTAACCACCTTCACACCGTTAGGGTTTATAATGTTATTATGCATGTAGCTCCTTATCAGGTGGGATCAGTGTCTTTAGGCTTAACCACCTTCACACCGTTAGGGTTTATAATGTTATTATGCATGTAGCTCCTTACCAGGTGGGGGGCCAGTGTCTTTAGGCTTAACCACCTTCACACCGTTAGGGTTTATAATGTTATTATGCATGTAGCTCCTTATCAGGTGGGATCAGTGTCTTTAGGCTTAACCACCTTCACACCGTTAGGGTTTATAATGTTATTATGCATGTAGCTCCTTACCAGGTGGGGCCAGTGTCTTTAGGCTTAACCACCTTCACACCGTTAGGGTTTATAATGTTATTATGCATGTAGCTCCTTACCCGGTGGGACTGTAGTGTCTTTAGGCTTAACCACCTTCACACCGTTAGGGTTTATAATGTGGTTATTATGCATGTAGCACCTTACCAGGTGGGATCAGTGTCTTTAGGCTTAACCACCTTCACACCGTTAGGGTTTATACGTTATTATGCATGTAGCTCCTTACCAGGTGGGGCCAAAGTGTCTTTAGGCTTAACCACCTTCACACCGTTAGGGTTTATAATGTTATTATGCATGTAGCTCCTTATCAGGTGGGATCAGTGTCTTTAGGCTTAACCACCTTCAGTACACCGTTAGGGTTTATAATGTTATTATGCATGTAGCTCCCCTTACCAGTGGGATCAGTGTCTTTAGGCTTAACCACCTCTCACACCGTTAGGGTTTATAATGTTATTATGCATGTAGCTCCTTACCCGGTGGGATCAGTGTCTTTAGGCTTAACCACCTTCACACCGTTAGGGTTTAATGTTATTATGCATGTAGCTCTACCAGGTGGATCAGTGTCTTTAGGCTTAACCACCTTCACACCGTTAGGTTTGCACGTTATTATGTATGTAGCACCTTACCAGGTGGGATCAGTGTCTTTAGGCTTAACCACCTTCACACCGTTAGGGTTTATAATGTTATTATGCATGTAGCTCCTTATCAGGTGGGATCAGTGTCTTTAGGCTTAACCACCTTCACACCGTTAGGGTTTATAATGTGTTATTATGCATGTAGCACCTTACCAGGTGGGATCAGTGTCTTTAGGCTTAACCACCTTCACACCGTTAGGGTTTATAATGTTATTATGCATGTAGCACCTTACCAGGTGGGATCAGTGTTCCTTTAGGCTTAACCACCTTCACACCGTTAGGGTTTATAATGTTATTATGCATGTAGCTCCTTACCTCCGGTGGGATCATGTCTTTAGGCTTAACCACCTTCACACCGTTAGGCTTATAATGTTATTATGTATGTAGCACCTTACCAGGTGGGATCAGTGTCTTTAGGCTTAACCACCTTCACACCGTTAGGGTTTATAATGTTATTATGCATGTAGCTCCTTACCAGGTGGGGCCAGTGTCTTTAGGCTTAACCACCTTCACACCGTTAGGGTTTATAATGTTATTATGCATGTAGCTCCCCTTATCAGGTGGGATCAGTGGTTCTTAGTTTAACCACCTTCACACCGTTAGGGTTTATAATGTTATTATGCATGTAGCTCCTTACCAGGTGGGGCCAGTGTCTTCTTAGGCTTAACCACCTTCACACCGTTAGGGTTTATAATGTTATTATGCATGTAGTTCCTTACCAGGTGGGATCAGTGTCTTTAGGCTTAACCACCTTCACACCGTTAGGGTTTATAATGTTATTATGCATGTAGCACCTTACCAGGTGGGATCAGTGTCTTTAGGCTTAACCACCTTCACACCGTTAGGGTTTATAATGTTATTATGCATGTGAAGTTCTTACCAGGTGGGATCAGTGTCTTTAGGCTTAACCACCTTCACACCGTTAGGGTTTATAATGTTATTATGCATGCAGTTCCTTACCAGGTGGGGCCAGTGTCTTTAGGCTTAACCACCTTCACACCGTTAGGGTTTATAATGTTATTATATGTAGCTCCTTATCAGGTGGGATCAGTGTCTTTAGGCTTAACCACCTTCACACCGTTAGGTTTATAATGTTATTGTGCATGTAGCTCCTTACCAGGTGGGGCCAGTGTCTTTAGGCTTAACCACCTTCACACCGTTAGGGTTTATAATGTTATTATGCATGTAGCTCCTTACCAGTTGGGATCAGTGTCTTTAGGCTTAACCACTCTTACACCGTTAGGGTTTATAATGTTATTATGCATGTAGCACCTTACCAGGTGGGATCAGTGTCTTTAGGCTTAACCAATTTCTCACACCGTTAGGGTTTATAATGTTATTATGCATGTAGCTCCTTACCAGGTGGGATCAGTGTTCCTTAGGCTTAACCACCTTCACACCGTTAGGGTTTATAATGTTATTATGCATGTAGCTCCTTATCAGGTGGGATCAGTGTCTTTAGGCTTAACCACCTTCACACCGTTAGGGTTTATAATGTTATTATGCATGTAGCCTCTACCAGGTGGGATCAGTGTCTTTAGGCTTAACCACCTTCACACCGTTAGGGTTTATAATGTTATTATGCATGTAGCTCCTTACCAGGTGGGATCAGTGTCTTTAGGCTTAACCACCTTCACACCGTTAGGGTTTATAATGTTATTATGCATGTAGCTACTTACCAGGTGGGATCAGTGTCTTTAGGCTTAACCACCTTCACACCGTTAGGGTTTATAATGTTATTATGCATGTAGCTCCTTACCAGGTGGGATCAGTGTCTTTAGGCTTAACCACCTTCACACCGTTAGGGTTTATAATGTTATTATGCATGTAGCTCCTTACCAGGTGGGATCAGTGTCTTTAGGCTTAACCACCTTCACACCATTAGGGTTTATAATGTTATTATGCATGTAGCTCCTTACCAGGTGGGATCAGTGTCTTTAGGCTTAACCACCTTCACACCGTTAGGGTTTATAATGTTATTATGCATGTAGTTCTTTACCAGGTGGGATCAGTGTCTTTAGGCTTAACCACCTTCACACCGTTAGGGTTTATAATGTTATTATGCATGTAGCTCTACCAGGTGGGATCAGTGTCTTTAGGCTTAACCACCTTCACACCATTAGGGTTTATAATGTTATTATGCATGTAGCTCCTTACCAGGTGGGATCAGTGTCTTTAGGCTTAACCAATTCTACACCGTTAGGGTTTAGTAATGTTATTATGCATGTAGCTCCTTACCAGGTGGGATCAGTGTTCTAGGCTTAACCACCTTCACACCGTTAGGGTTTATAATGTTATTATAAATGTAGCTCTTACCAGTGACCGTGTCTTTGTACAATCCACCTTCCTACACCATTAGTATTTCCATATGCTATTGTTGGTCTTTACCATGGGATCAGTGTCTTAGGCTTAACCACCTTCACACCGTTAGGTTTATAATGTTATTATGTATGTAGCTCCTCATCTGTGGATCAGTGGTCTTTAGGCTTAACCACTCCCACACACCGTTAGGGTTTATACTTACATAGTATGCAGCTCCAATACCAGGTGGGATCAGTGTCTTTAGGCTTAACCACCTTCACACCATTAGGGTTTATAATGTTATTATGCATGTAGCTCCTTACCAGGTGGGATCAGTGTCTTTAGGCTTAACCACCTTCACACCATTAGGGTTTATAATGTTATTATGCATGTAGCTCCTTACCAGGTGGGATCAGTGTCTTTAGGCTTAACCACCTTCACACCATTAGGGTTTATAATGTTATTATGCATGTAGCTCCTTACCAGGTGGGATCAGTGTCTTTAGGCTTAACCACCTTCACACCATTAGGGTTTATAATGTTATTATGCATGTAGCTCCTTACCAGGTGGGATCAGTGTCTCCTTTAGGCTTAACCAATTTCACACCATTAGGGTTTATAATGTTATTATGCATGTAGCTCCTTACCAGGTGGGATCAGTGTCTTTAGGCTTAACCACCTTCACACCGTTAGGGTTTATAATGTTATTATGCATAAATTTTACCCGGTGGGATCAGTGTCTTTAGGCTTAACCACCTTCACACCGTTAGGGTTTATAATGTTATTATGCATGTAGCTCCTTACCAGGTGGGATCAGTGTCTTTAGGCTTAACCACCTTCACACCATTAGGGTTTATAATGTTATTATGCATGTAGTTCCTTACCAGGGTGGGATCAGTGTCTTTAGGCTTAACCACCTTCACACCGTTAGGGTTTATAATGTTATTATGCATGAAGCCTCCTCTACCAGGTGGGATCAGTGTCTTTAGGCTTAACCACCTTCACACCGTTAGGGTTTATAATGTTATTATGCATGTAGCCCTTACCAGGTGGGATCAGTGTCTTTAGGCTTAACCACCTTCACACCGTTAGGGTTTATAATGTTATTATGCATGTAGCTCCTTACCAGGTGGGATCAGTGTCTTTAGGCTTAACCACCTTCACACCGTTAGGGTTTATAATGTTATTATGCATGTAGCTCCTTACCAGGTGGGACTGGGGTGTCTTTAGGCTTAACCACCTTCACACCGTTAGGGTTTATAATGTTATTATGCATGTAGCTCCTTACCA